>FR997722.1:5934335-6134363 GCA_905475445.1 Ochropleura plecta | reverse complement strand
CTTTTTTCTACTAATGGAAGTCGTTTCTGCCACTCGCCGGCCGCTGCCGCGGCACCGCTCGCTACGCTCGTTCGGCTTGTGCAGTATTAACCTAACCTAACCTACCCATTTCAATTTTTTTATGGAGTTAAACTAATCCAAATAGTTGCCTTCCGGGTAACCAACTAAAAACAATATCTTTTTTTCTATATTATTTCCAAAAAAACATATTTTGCCTTAATATTTTTTGTATAATTGTAACTCACTGTATCAGTTCACGCCAAAATATTGGAAACTCAAAATAAATAACAAATATGGTAAATACCCCGTTTTAACCGTTAATAATAATGTTAGTAACCATGTTAGTTTAAAGATTTACATGCCTATTAAAGTTATTTTTAATGAAATTCTGCCATCTGTATAGTATGAAAAGTGAAATTATACCAAATAATCATCGCTCTAAAATTCTAAATGAACATTATGCTAAACGATATATTTCTAAATTTGAATTCTGCCAATCGTAATTATACAAAATTTCATTCTGCCATCTTAAAAGTATGCCATTGTAAATTCGGAGTTTTAAACATGCCAAACGATAATTTTATCAAATAATTGTTACGCCTTATTCCTAAAACCAACATTTACCAGTCCACATTGGTAAAACCTAGCATTTACTGCATTGGAATGGCAAAAGTCCAAAAAGTCGTCCCCTTATAATAAATACTTACATTTACCAACTCATGTCGGTAAATCTTAGGATTTACTGGAAAATCTTAAGATTAACCGTAGTTCGGGCTTTTACAGTAACATATAATATATTATATACTTTAGTGTCACATAAAAAATATACATATAAATAAATAATTGATTAAAAAGAAATTAAATAACTATTTCTCTATTTAAATAATAAACTACTCCAAAATGATGCATAGTATATACGAGTCTATCGCTATCCTTTTCTTTACCAAGCCCAAATAGCATGCGCACTCTCTTTCTTTAAATGTGCGGACTTTAAACAGCTGCTATGCTGTGTCCTCTTCTATCGCATGGGATGGTTGGTTGGGACCTCTCAGTCGCACACATTCACTCGGAGCAATATTTTACTTTTTAAAATTCGACAACCGCAATTCTGGACTGATTTTTATCAGGCAACCCTATACCACCGTGTTCAGAATAAAATAATCTTTAATTTCATTTAAATTTCATTCAATAAACAGACCGTTGCAAAATGCTAGTACAGATTTACCTGTTTATACATGGCAACCCGATAGTTGTGACCGGAAAAGAAAAGACAACCTAACGTTTGCATATTCTATGGGCTTCATACTTTCGATTGGTATAGAATTTATCTAATAATCATACCGGTGAAATGTTTAAAAAAATATATTTTTTTAATTATTAATTAAACATACTCTGGACTGAAATTTGCTAGGCAACCCATATGCATTATATTTATTGACATATTAAATTAAATATAAAATACGTTTAATTAAATAAGCATCTCGGTGAAGGTCGTTCTATACGGGATCTTAGACTATACCTTGAAACAGATTTTTAAGCATCTCGTAATGAAAAAATCTACTTTTTTTACATCAAATTATTCGTGGATAGTTACTTTACTCATTGATATGTCTTTTTTCAATCAAAGACAAGAATGTTTTCAAGAAATACTATTTTTTGTTTAAATTTGCACAGAACTATTTTCTTATCACTTAAGTTAGTAACCTACAGTGGTGAAAAAAAATGTATGTGGCAGTTTTGTACAACAAACTTAAAAAATAGCTTGTTTAATGGTGATTTTGGAAAGATACAATACTAGTAAATTTTCATTTTAAAAATACGAAAAATAAGCTATTTTTTATAACCAGGGGGTTTAGGTCCGGAGACCTAGGTGGCCATAATATCGGTCCCAGTCGCCCAATCCATCTGCCTGGATAAGCTTCATCTAAGTAGGCTCTTACTTCCCGGCCATAATGAGCAGGGCACCCATCATTTTGAAGCCACATCACCTCTCTTAGCTCACTCGGAACATTTTCAAGGAGCGTGGGTAGGGTTTCTCGTAAAAACTCCAAGTAATATTGGCATTTAATGTAGGTGGAAGCTCGACGGGACCATCTGGCCATTAAAAATCCCACACCATAAATTTATTTTGAATTGGAACTGGGACCTGTCTTCTCTTGACACATACGGATTTTCTAATTGCCAACTATGTAAATTATGCAAATTCAAGTAGCCGTCTTTTCTGCAGGCTGACTCATCACTCCATAAGACCTTATTAAAAAAGTTTGGGTCCTCCCGATGCATTTCAAGCATGCGGCGGCAGAATTGAACTCTCGGCAGGTAGTCTCTAGTTAAAAGAGTTTGCATGCGTCGTACGTGAAATGGATGGTATCCATACCTCTTAAGTATTGAATGAACAGTGGACTTCGGTATCCCTGTGCGCCGTTGTATCGCCCTAACCGAAGTTGTCGGGTCTTGTTCTCGTTCCTGAAGCACTATGTCTTCGTCAACAACTCGAGGCCGTCCACCGCCACGTTGACCAGGGTGTCTGCCTTCCATGTAGGAGTTATGCACTCGTATGGTGTGGATGTCTTCTATCGGGAAACCTTTCCCTGTATAGGGTGGCAGCAGCTCGGGAACTTTGGCCAGCTTCTCCGTAAATAAGGTGCATCTCAGAATACTCTCGCTGCGTATAGCCAGGAAAATGCGGCGGTTGGCCATGTTATAAAACACAAAAGTCCAGGTGGTCGTCGTAGTGATCACAATAAAAAATCCAAATCGTAAGGCAAATAAAGTCCGGGGTCCGGTCCAAGGCACAAAACAGTCGTCAGTACGAAACAATAATTTGTGAACACAGAGATGCGTTGCGCACGATTTAAGGTAGCGTACTGACAAGTGTCGCAAATAAGGTTGAGAGTGAGACACAAAATCACAATGCAAGAAAGAGCGGGATAGCACATGCGCTTCTCTTGTTAGACAGTAACCGGTCGGGTCGGGTCGGTCGGCGAGCAGGTAAAAACCTTTAGTCATTACACGTGCATGTCGCATTTTACGTGTCACAACTAGTTTTATAATAATTCGCGTAAATGAGCAGCTATTACTTATTCTCATAGTGGTTTTTGTCAAAATTACGTTAATTACATTTTCAACAAAATCAGCTCCTCTGGAACTAAAATAGCATTTTTTTGTATTTTTTGAATGAAAATGCACTAGTATTGTATCTTTCCTAAATCACCATTAAACATGCTATCTTTTAAGTTTGTTGTACAAAACTGCCACATACATTTTTTTTTCACCACTGTAGGTTAAAGTTATGCGAAAAGAAAATCGTTCTGTGAAAATTTTAACAAAAAAAAAAACTATTTCTTCAAAACTTTCTTGTTTTTGATCAAAAAAAAAAACTTATAATGAGTAGAGTAACCTATTCACGAATAATTTGATGTAAAAAAGTTCTAGAAAAGGATTTTTTCATTACGAGAGTTAGGTAGTGAGCGAAGGCAAAAGGGTTTTTAAAAACAAGTTGTTGATGTGTTCTGCTTGAAGAGCAGAGCAAGACTAACGTTTATTTTCCATTAAAGATTATAAAAGGCTTATCTCTACTTCTAATAACAAAGGGTTATAAACTTAATGATAATGTCTTCCTGTTATCGAGTACCAGGAAGGTCTGTGTACAGTAATCTTATTACCTAATTATTCTAAGTAACAAAGGTAAATAAATAAATAAAATAAATAAATATCTTGGGACAACTCACACACGGTCATCTGATCCCAAGCTAAGCAGAGCTTGTGTTATGGTAACCAGACAACTGATATACATACTTATATAATTTATAAATACATACATATTATAGATAAATCACACCCAGACACAGAACAAACAATCATGCTCATCACACAAAGTTTGTCCTGGGTGGGAATCGAACCCACGACCTCCGGCTTAGCAGTCAGGGCCACTAACCACTAGACCAACAGGCCCGTCAAAGGTGGTCCTTGTGTAAGGACATAGTTACGAGGACATAACTCCTCCCCCCTTAAGATGGAGGCGCAATGACGGCTGCGACCGAAGCTGGATTTCTTCAGGTTCAGGTTCTTGTTGAGCTGTGATTTGCGCCGATCTAGGTTTCCACCAGAGTTTGTAGACTGCTACTCCGGCTCCAGTGAAGAGTACCAAGGTGTACATTGTTATGGATGGCCAACTAGGTGTTGATGGTATAGTTATTATGTCCTCTTCGGGGATATCAATATCTTCTGAGTGGTGTAGAGCGTCCTTTAGGTTGTCTAGATCTATGTTATCTAGTTTTAACTTGATTGATGCCACGTTCGGTGTTTGATATGCACGTGGTAGAGGTATAGTTTCTCTAATGTTGATGTATCTCTGATGAGTTGATAAGATTCTATCTTGTATTTGTATTTTGCAACTATTGTCTGTTGTTATAAGGAAAACGCCTTTATTGCGTTGGTATTGAACATCCTTGTTGCATATGGTTTTTATGACTTCTTCCTGCTTCATAACTACTATCCAGCTATTGTCCTTGATTTGTTGAATGATGTTGTTCTCGTAGCTTGCTGTGGCGTACGTACAATTATGTGGTTCTTGATGTTGAATAAGCTGAGCTATGCAATCGTTGGGAGTGCAATAAGGTTTTCCATTCAAGGTGTGTGCAGATTACTTCATTTTCTGTTATGCTGTTACAGGGCTCGTGTGGATATGCGAACTCGTTATTTCCCAAGATAAGGTAAGGAATTTCAGGTATTAGGATAGTGTTATTGTTGTTAGGGATAGAATATAGGCGTAGGAGATTGTATGGTTGTTCTGCAACTATAGGCAGGTCTAGTATTAAGTTCAGTGTTTCATTAGTGCTATATGCTTTTACCTTAATGTTTTTTTCCCACAGGTGAATATTATTCATATTTGGGGCAAATGCTAGATTACCGTTAATTTCGTTTTGTATTTGATTGAGTTCCTCGATTAGATAAGCAACGTCGATTATACTAGGGTGCATCTTTTCTAGGTGTGCAAGTGTTATTGCATTTTCAAGGGTTTCTAATCTGTCGTAAAGTTGCTGAAGTGAATTTTCAATTTGGTTGAATAAGGTTGTTGTTAAAAAATTGGTTTCGAATTCAGTTCTCTGTGCCGAGTATCTATCCATAGCCCTGTAAATTTTTATTTGATTATTTTTGATTACATTTAAATTGCGTTCGTAGTCTTTCATGAAAGTCTGCATAATATTTATACTTTTACGCTGATTTATTCTATTGTTATTTAGTGATGATCTTATTGATTTTATTTCGTTATCGAGTTTAATAGCATCTTCTTGGTCGAGGTTGCCTGTTATTGATTTTATTACTGAACCTAAACCGTTTATTAAGCCACGTTTTTGACGATAACTTGTTTTAAAACCTATGGTATCGAATCCTAAATAAAGTAACTTACTTTCTATGTTATCTATAAGGTATTCTATTTGCTTAAATTTAGTCGTTAAATCTACTGAACTATTTTGTTTTAATTTTAAAGTATAGTAGTTACTACATATATCTACGTATATATCTCTAAGTTTTGTGGTGTTGTATATAACGGCTAGATGATACGTGTCAATTTGATATTGGGCTTTTGCTTCCGTTAATACCAGAATGCCATTATGGTTGTCTATTGGCTGTATGATCGCTGCTGTTGCGGCGAGCTGGAGCACTGCGAAGCAGGTGATGGCGTTCCTGAAACATTTTCAGGGCGCCTTAATAAGCGGAAGTGGACTCTAATTGTTTTAGCGTTCACATGCTTTCCTACGATTTCTGCGATTTGTTCTGGGTGTATACGTACTATTATGTAGGGTCCTAGGTACTTTGGTTCGAGTTTATTGTTTCTTGCAGTTTTAGCTACCTGTTTATAGACTATGTCACCTACTTTGAATTATGCTGTTTCTTTATCTTTGTTGATTTTTTCTATAACTTGTTGTTTTTCGTTTGATAATTTATGTTTATTAGTTTTTAAGTGTTCTCCATGATTTGTTTATGTTTACTTACGTATTCCTGATAGAACTCTTTGGGACAGTGTAGTTCTAGTGGATTTCTGCTGTCTGTATGCCCGTATAGAAGTTCGAAGGGGGTAAAGCCCGTTGCGGAATGGATAGTGTTATTATAGGCTATTATCGCGTATTTCATGAGATTGATGGATTCGTCTTTGTCTGTTAAACGCTGTATTCTAATGATTTCTGCTAGTGTGGAGTGTAATCTTTCTATTGGTGAATTAGAATTGGGGTTGTAAGGTGTGGTGAAATGAATGTGTATATTATGAATAGCACATATGTCTGTTATTATTTCGTTATCAAATTTTGAGTCAGAATCCGTTGTTATCTTTTTAGGTACTCCTACTACTGAGAATAGGCTTAGTAAGGCTTCGGCTATGTGTATACTGGTTGAAGCGGTTAACGGTATAGCTTGGGCGTATTTTGTGAAATTGTCTATGATAGTTAAAAACGTTGTACCTCCACTACTATATAGGTCCATAAATATATGTTCCATGGGTTTATGAGGTGTGTCTGTTAAGGATAGGGGTAGTTTAAGCGGGTTACGTTCGTATTTGCTTTTCAGACAGCTGTCACATTTATTAAAAAACTTTTGAATCGAAGTTAGCATATTAGGCCAGTGGTAGTTTCTGTGAATATGTTTGTATGTTTCTTGGATACCTCTGTGTATTGTCTTACCTTCGTGATATTTTCTAATTAGTTCGGTTTGCTCGGAAACGTTTTCTATTAGTGTGACTCTATTCATGCATCTAATTAATTTTGGTCCACGATTGCTAAATATTGTTTTGTATACTTCGCAAAATATTAGGTCCTTACATATGAAATTGGCGTTTTGTATGGAAGGAACAAAAAGTCGAATATTTTTTAATATAATATATTTAATTAATCAAATTATGAACCATTGTTTTCAATGCACTTTTGCCATCTTATAGGTAGTTCATTGATCCCTTTACTAAAAAAACCAGTCGGACGGGAATCAATAAAATCTTTGAAGGCGATTTGGACTGCCCCATCGGAGTTGAATTTTTTCCCTTGCAAAAAGTTATCCAAATTGCGAAAAAAATGGTAATCTGTTGGAGCAAGGTCCGGGGAGTACGGAGGATGTCTAAGACATTCCAATTCAAGCTCTTCTAATTTGGTAGCCGTCTGTTGCGCAGTGTGTGGTCTGGCGTTGTCGTGAAGCAGCAGTGGCGTGGAGCGATTGACCAGCCTTGGTTGTTTAGCCGCTAGCTTTTCCATCATGGTTTGTAATTGCTGACAATAGACATCAGCTGTAATAGTCTGGCCAGATTTGAGAAAACTGTAATGAACAATACCGGCACTAGTCCACCAAACGCTTACAAGTAACTTTTTTGGGGTTAATTTTCGCTTGGGGCAGGATTTGGCTGGCTGGCCAGGATCCAACCATTGCGCTGAGCGCTTCCGATTATCGTAAAGAATCCATTTTTCATCACAGGTAATGATTCGGTTTAAAATACCTTCATTGTTGTGCCGGTTCAGTAATGTAACGCAGCAGTCGACGCGCGTTTGCCGGTTTGCTTCAGTCAATTCGTGAGGTACCCACCTTTCAAGCTTTTTAATCTTCCCAATTTGCTTCAAGTGAATTAAAACAGTTTTATCACTAACATCGAAGCCTGCAGCTAACTCGGACGTGGTTTGCGATGGGTCCGCTTCTACAATAGCCTTCAATTCTCCATTATCAACTTGGGTCTCAGGCCGTCCACGGGGCTTGTTCTGCAGGTCGAAATTTCCAGAACGAAAACGTTGGAACCAAAAACGAACTGTGTTTTCTTTTGCAACATGACCGCCATACACATCATTCACCCTTCGAGTCGTTTCCGCAGCACTAGTGCCACGGCGGAACTCGTACTCGTAAATAATGCGATATTTTAAATTTTCCATTTTGTAAAATGAGTGACGCAAACAGAAAAAACAGAAGAAAAAAAACAAATGAATGACGGTCATCGAAGCACAAATACATGAGTAAATAGCTGTACAAATTTGAATTTGGAATTCCTTACCAAAGAGAAGAAATTCGTGATTAAAGTGGCCAGTACGAAAAACGCCAATTTCATATGTAAGGACCTAATATTGGAAAGTATTCTTCATGGTGAAAGTAACAGTGAAATATTCTATCTGGTATTGTGTGTTCTTTAAGAATTGTATGACTTGTTCCCTCGTATTGTTTATTGGGATCCATACATCCTTAATTATTGTTTTTCCTTTTGACCTATCGTCTATTTTGTATGTATATCCCGGTGTTTTCCTGATGTGGAATTGTTTCAATTGTCTATCGATAGCGTCGTCTATTTTGGGTTTAGTATCGCTACTTGGGTTCAATGCAATTTCTGTTTGTGCAGGTTGTGTTTGTTCTTGATGCGTTTGTAAAGTGTTAGGTTGTGATTCGGTCTCTTGGGGTTGGTTCATATTATCGGGCGTGATTGACATGTCCAGTAATGTTCTAATGTCTATATTTGCTAGGTCTATGTCGTCTGCTAATGTGCTAGGTTGGGGGTTATTAGTTTGTATTCCTAGTTCATTATGGTGTATTATTTGTACTCTTGACAAAGCGTCCGCGTTTGTGTTAGCTTTGCCTTTTTTGTATTGAACGTCATAGTTATATTCTGCTAGTCTTAAGCGCCAACGTGTAAGTTTTGAGTTTGGGTCTTTTATGGACATGATCCATGTGAGAGGGCGATGGTCTGTGTAGATGGTGAACTTTTTCCCATATAGGTAAGGGCGGAAGTATTTTAGTGCCCAGACTATACTTAGGAGTTCTTTTTCTATTGTAGAGTATCTTTGTTCTGTGTCTGACAGCGTGCGAGAAGCGTATGCTACTGGTTTATCTGTTCCTATTGTTCCTTGCGAAAGTACTGCGCCTATTGCTACGTCTGATGCATCTGTAGTGAGTATGAAAGGTTTTTCGAAGTCTGGATACCTACTGTAATATAGGTGCGTTAATCAGTACGTCCTTGCATTTTTCGAATGCTTGAATGTATTCGGAGGTTAAATTGATTTTACTACCCTTTTTTAGGCATTTGGTTAAAGGTTTGGTTAGTTTCGCGAAATCTTGTATAAACGTTCTGTAGTAACCTACTAGTCCTAGAAATGATTTAATTTCTTTCTGTGTTTTTGGTACCGGAATTTTTTTTACTGCGGCTATTTTGTCTTCATTTGGCTGAAGTCCTTTGTCCGTTAAAGTGTGTCCTAAGAATTTTACCTGTTTTTGTAAGAATTCTGACTTGTTTAACTGTATTTTTAGATTGTGAGCTCTGAATCTTTCGATGAGGTATGTAAGTACATTATCTATGACTTTTAGGACTGAGTCCATTAGTCTTTGGAACGTGCTAGGGGCGTTTTTTAGTCCAAACGGCATTCTGAGGAACTCGTAATGTCCTCGATCAATTGTGAATGCAGTTTTCTCGATGTCCTCCGGGTGCATTTCCACTTGATGGTAACCTGACGCTAAGTCTATGGTAGTGAAATATTGGGCTCGTCCTAGTTTATCTAATATATCGTCTATGTTTGGTAATGGGTTTTTATCTTCAATTGTTTTGTCGTTTAATTTTCTGTAGTCTATTACAAGTCTGTATTTTTGTTCGCCTGTTGCGTCTAGTTTTTTGGGTACTATATGTACTGGGCAGGACCATGGGGAGTTACTTTCCTGTATTATATTTTGTTCGAGGAGTTTATTTATTTGTTTTTTTATCTCCTCTTTTTGTTTTGGTGCCTGTCTATAGTTACGAACATAGATTGGTTTGTTATCAGATAATCTTAGTTGGTGTTTTATTTCGTGGGTAAAAGTTAATGGGATTTCCTCGCAGTGAAATATGTCTCTATAATTATAGCAAAGTTTTTTAATTTCGCGGTATTCTTCCTGATTCATGTGTGCCGTCCTAAGTCTTTCTAGATTTTGTTTTAGGAATTTATCTGTGTTTTCATCGTTTTGTTTATTTGTTACGTTTAGGTCTTTCTTTTTTACATTAAAGCGTTGTAAAGGACATGGCCAATTTTTCTATGGGCGTTGGCATAGTTATCAAATTTATTTTACACTAATGATTTTTGGTGTTTTATATTCGTGAATATTGGCACATTAAATTGCTATAAGTAAAAAACTTAAAGAACTTGTCAGTACAACAGACTAGACGTAAACAGTTTTATTAAACCTTTCAATCAGACGCTGGCAATAAGTGTATAGGTTATGATTTGGCTATTAAAAAACTTGAAGGCGCTATAAAATAGCGAACAATTGTGGATTATTACGGTTAACTGATATGGTTTTAGAATTATTAGGCATTTAAACAAAGTAATGGCCACCGGAATTGAGGATTTTTAACTGTATATTGATTAACAATTATTTAACTGAATAATAGTCTCAAAAAATGTGACAACAGTAACAAAGTACGAGTATATTAGGAACTAATGTTATATTATTTTATATTTTGTTTTATTGTCATATTTAGAATATTTTAATTACCAATTAACAAGGAAAATACAAAATAAAACAAAAGAATATAAATCATTATTTATTTATTAGAGAAAATAAACAAAAATATTTTGTTTGATTATAATATACCTTATATGCCTACTTAGATAACTTAAAATATATTACTACGATGCAGCGCTATTGTTAAAGAGACCGTGGTCAACCAACCAGCTTGGATACAAGACATGACTAACCTGGATTAAGTGAACAATAAGTATTGTAGTGCTTCAGTAATTACATAAATAACTGTTTGAAACATAATAAGACATGTCAACAATCACAGATACAATGTAACGTATATATTATTTTATAATTGTGATTGTGGTTTTCAACACAGATTAGCCTATGCTTAGATTATTTTAATATTCCTGTATGGTTAATAATATATTGTCTAAAAATCCTGCTGGAGCTTGAATATTATTTTGGTGTCTTGCCCAACCAAGGTACCAGATTATTGTCATGACATGACAACAGCAACCAACAGTCCTGTTCCCTACAAGGCAATTACAGTAGTACCCTAAAATAGCTTCCAAGACAGAATCACTATAATGTTCAGTGTCAAATAAAACATAGGAAAAGTAAATTCTCTGGGAAACATGACGTGACCTAATACGTCCTCTTAGTAAATAAGGATTATTTCCACCAACCCGTATTATCATTTCTTGGGAGTGTTCCAGTTCCGGACACACTTCAACAACATAGGTACCATTATCCCTAACATGTTCACCAAAGTATGAACGCGCTTGTTTCACCTGATACGGGCCTAATGCGAACAATATTAAATCATTGTATGAAAAAACGGGGAAATTATTTAGTTGAGGTAAGTTACCGTCAATACGGGTAAACATAACTCGTCTTCTGTTCATATTATAATCATTAATAAACTGTCCAAGATGATTAGGTTCATCCATATATCTCAATGCTCTTTGGATTATATTTTCAGCGTTAGGACTATCTCTTAACACAGGATGGAATTTATTTAATAGAGCCCCAGCAATTCTAAAATCAACCATTAAATGTGTTGAGGCATTATTAAAATACCTTTGCCTAAACAGTTTAAAATCCCTCTTAAACCGTCCGTTCACGACTTCCACAACCCATCTGCATAGTGTCACTTTACGGCTTTTATTAGCTTGTGAAAATGTAAGTTGGCTTGCTCCTTCATCTAAAGATTCAGGTTTATATACTCGATAATTACAATTTTCAAGCAAAGGGATGGCATCCCTAAAGCCCCTATCTAAAATGAAAACATCATTTTCTCTAAAAAGTGATCGGAACGGTCCATTTTCATTTCCAAACAAGTGCGACATAATTTCGGCATCAGTTTGGGTGGCAGCATAGGGTCCTACAGCATCGATGATGTGACCATCGCATGATACAATCATAAATGGTTTTATTAAATTGTCATATTTGTGCAAACTATATGTCTTTTTCTGAAACATATAGTTTGCACTTTTTTGCAAGTATATATAAGTTCCATCAAATATTGCGATGGCGGGCCTATCTCCAGTTATAGACTCGTCAGGATCACCTAATAATGCTTGAGGAACTCTTAAGTTTCTGTCTGATATTTCCCTATGAGTGACATGGTTCACACCAATATTATTAGGAACAAAATGATCATTGAGACACAACCTAACTTTTTTCATTATCAGTTCCAATGTTGACCTAGGTATATCGAAAAGAGTTGCCAAGCGTCTATTACTATCGCCTGTTCTAAGTTTCATTAAATAAATAGCTAAAGCGCGTTTACATTGCTTAACATTTAAAGGGGGTAAAAGATTAAACAGAATTAAAAACTGGGGTACTGTAAGACCCGTCCAATAGTGGCATAAATGGCTCGGCATTTCAGAGACATTTTCAAAATTAAAAAAATTAGCTTTTGTCTTCATAATATTAATTATGTCTTCTATATGGAAAGCACTAAATGTAGAATGTGTCTCATTCATTTGAGACAATGAATGCCACTGATTGCTGTACAAATGTGTTTCACACACTCTACAGCTGCGAGGAACATAGAAACTATGTTCTTCCAATAGTAGTCTTTTAATGAATTGCGGGACCAAATGTAACATTCTGTTTCTGCATTGTGAAAATATACAGTGAACAGATGTGATTGAAGCTCGCTTATAATTAGGTAATGATATATTACTTCTTTCCCTTCTAAGTGACCCACTTAGAACAGGCGGTAACGGTGGTGGCACTGGTGGGCTAACCACTTGAATATTAGGGGCTGCTGCATTGTTGTCCGAAGCCAATTCCTGCAAATCTCGTGATGAGTCAAGTACTGCCCGTCTATTTGCTACCATCCAACACACATGACAAATATAGTTGTTTCTTGAGGGCTGAAAACAAACGCTTATATTTATATCATTTTTAGCAACAAGGGGATTCTTTTGTATACATCTGTTGGTTTTTAAGTTTTATGTTATTTTATAATAAGCAGTACTATGTTAAAACATGCTTACTTTAGGCAAGTATATTTTTACATAATATAAACTATTTTTTTTTATAGATTAATAAACTATATATATATATAGGTATTTATAATAATGAAAAACAAAATACTTACCACATAATAAGTATTTTGTGCTAATAGGACAGTCAACAATGGACACTCCATACTGACATTATGGTATCTTATTTTTCTGACAGATTTTCCACAACCAAGGCAAACCATGTTATGGCCCAGTAGTCTCTCATGTTCAGCAGCTTCGGTATTTAATAATAATAAGCATGGATGACAAATACATGTATCCAGAGGCAACTGAAAATAAGTATAAGTTAATATCGCATATTATAAAATATACCATGTGTATAAAAATAAATTAGATTAAGTTTTTTCTACTCCCGACTTCATACCTGGGTTTGAGCATTCGTTATCCAACGCGAAAGTCTTGTTTGTTGGTGTGCGGAAAACGAGGATATGAGATGCCTCTGCAACCTTTGCACGGCTATTCCGCAGTTGATGCACCTCATATTGTTTAAAAAACAAATCCGAAACGCAATGCAAATCCAGGGGGTCAAAAATATTAGAAAATGGAAAACACAAACAGCACGTAACGAAGAATTTGCAATGACATTACATTGACAATTTGACATTTGACATAAAAAATGACAAAAACTAAACGCGTTCCGTTTTAAGGTCTTACGCATCAACACATAAAAATATATTTTTTTAATGTAACTAATACAATAAGAATACAAATACAAAATGAAGATAGTTTCTTTTGAATAAAATGTTCTTAATAATATGATATGTTGTCCAAGTCACATTTATCTATAAATAGTAGGCGTGGTGTGGAACGTCCATAATTATATTTATTTTTCTCTATGGTCTAAAATGGCGAAAGTTGACAAAAGATACATTGAATTCATGTTGAATTACTTATTATTTTCAAATAAAAACTGACAAGTTCAGAGAGGTTAAAAACTAAGTAATAATTAGTTTTATATTTTTAATTATGCGATAGATTTACTATGTATGTGGACTTGCAATGTACTTTTTTGTCCATGTCCTTTAGGTGGTGACTATTTTTAAAGATAATATCGTTTTCTGATGCGTTTATCACCGTTGTTAAGGAATTTCCGTTTTTGACTGTTACTAGGGCCGGTGGAAAAATTAGGCCATTTTTTGTAGTTTTACCTTTTGAGTAATATTCGCCTACTTTATAGTTGCACAGCAAGTTGATGACTTGTTCGCACTTAGGTTCTATTTTACTACACACATCAAAAGTGTCTAGGGATCAAGCATTTTTATGCGGATTTCTTGAGATTGAGATGTGGCTTTGTAATAAATTTATGATTTTATAAATTTATATGGATCCTTTTTGGTGCATTTCATAATTTGAATCAGGAACTCTCAATCAAATTCGAGTAAAAGATGAAAATAAGCTGTCAATATTTTCCCTATAAAAACATACAACGCATTGAAGACATTATTTGTGCTACTGTTTCCCTACTACTGATTAAAACCAACGTTATTATGGAGCGGCGACGTCATTTAAGCAGGGAAGAAATGCTCAGAGCCGTGGGAATGATAGAAGCTGGTTCCCGGCAACGTACTGTAGCTTTAGCTCTGAATACAAGTCAGAGTGTTATCAGTCGACTTTGGACACGTTACCGAAGCACTGGTACCGTGGCTGAGCGCCATGGAGGACGGTATCGCTGCACCACACGGAGACAAGACCGATACATTCAAATCTTAACTCGAAGAGCTCCAACAATAACCGCCATGATGTTAGCCGTGAGGCTTCATCACTCTTCAGGGAACTTAATTAGCGACCAAACAGTCAGAAACCGCTTGCATGAAGTGAACCTTCATTCCCGAAGACCGCTACGGGTACCACCTATAGCAATGCACAATCGTAGGATTCGATATCAATGGGCTCTTGAACACAGAAATTGGGCAGAAGAACAATGGCGTTTCGTGTGCTTTTCTGATGAGTCTCGTTTTGGTATGAGACCGGATACAAGACGTATACGACACTGGAGAACCCTTGGACGCCAACAGCGATTAAAATCCTGCCAGGAAGTCCATCCTTATAGTGGTGGAACCATCATGGTATGGGCGGGTATTTGGATCGGCGGAAGAACTGAGTTGATTTGGATCAGAGGCAACCTCAACGCTCAAATTTATGCTGAGACGATTGTATCAGACGTCATCGTTCCTCTACAAGTGCAAATCGGTCCCTTATTTCAGTTAATGCATGATAATGCACGACCGCACACCGCAAGAGTTGTAAGACAGACTCTCGCCGCAGCTAACATCAATGTCCTGCCCTGGCCTGCTCAGTCTCCAGACTTGAACCCGATTGAGCATGCATGGGATATGCTACAGAGAAGAGCTCTGCCGAATATGGAGGGTATCCAGTCGCAAGAAGACCTTTTTTTGTTGTTGCAACGAACATGGGCGGCCATTCCACAGCGTGATTTGGATGAACTCATTTTGAGTATGCCAAACCGATGTTCTTGTGTTGTTAGTGTTCGCGGTAGAAACACGGATTATTAATTGTTTAAGTTACCCAATAAAATTTTAAAGAAAACTGTTATTTCAGTCTTTTTTTCGAACTTTAATGTTAGTGGTTCAAATGTCAAAAATCCCTTTATTAGGAAAATGGCAAATTTCTTTATTAATGCAAAGGTGACTTGGTTTATCGTTACTGTGACAAACGAAAACACTTTATTTGATGAATCCTTAAAGAAAATTTTAAATTTTAATTAATATCAATCAGGAGAAAAGTTATTGCAAAAATATATGTTGATCCCTAGATACTTTTGATGTGTGTATATGATTTTATGTCGTCTCTAATAGGTATTTCAGTTTTATCTGTGTGTAGTTTCATGTTTTTTATTTTACAATTTAGTGGGACGAGCAAGTCAAGTCCTAATAATCCTACAAAATGTGAATCGAAATTAAAGATAAGAAACTTATGTGTTATTTTTTCTTTGAATAGCCTTTCTGGTAGTGTGATATATACTACTTCGTTATGTTTTGATACTGCGTGAGCTGTTTTAATTAAGTGAAACTCCTTTTTGATCTCATAGTCTATATCTGGATTTTTGTGTAGCACTTTTGGATTGATCAATGACTGTGAAGCGCCTGTATCTAGTAGAAATCTGCCACCTAGTTCACTTATGTAGATGTAGGGGAGTTTACTATAACTTTTTATGTTGTTCATGAATACTATATTGTTAGTTGTTTTAGTAAAACTAGTTGAAAATTTCCGTCGCTGTCTTCGGATTCACTATCGTCATTATCCTGCTCTTCTTCCTCCTCGTCTTCGTTTTCTTCCTCTAGTTCGCTTTGGAAGTGAATTTTCTTTTTATTTTGTTTAGAGTTATTCTGTACTGTTTTATTTTTTATAAAGCTATCTTTATCCTTTTTAATAAAATTGCCTGACTTATTATTAAATTTATTAATAGAGATTTTAGAGGGGCTGGTTTTATTTTGTTGTAATCGTCTAGCCCTGAGGTCTACTTCCTCTTGTTTCGCTAGTATGACTGCCTGATCTAGGTTTTCCACGTGTTTTATTTTAATGGATAACGATGTTATAGGATTTAAACTTTTTAGGAAAGTCTCTAATGCAAGTTGTTCGTAATGAATTTGTTTTTCAGGTTCGGCTGTAATGAGCGCGGTCATTAGAACCCTAATTCTGTCGCCAAAGGCGTCTAACGATGTGTTATCTCTTGTGACATGCGTTAATGCATGTACCAGTTGAGTTGCTGTTCTGAATTCACCGAATTTTCTAACAAGTACCTGTTTGATTTCTTGCCAGGATTTTGCACGTGGGTTTTCCGAAAGTGCTTCAGCGGCTTTACTTTTTAACTTATTCCTAATTAAACAAGTGATGCTCAGGTCATCGGTGTTATGGATAAGTTCTAATGCGTTTTCTACATTCCAATATAAAAAGCTAAGGTTCTCCTATTCCCATCATATGTGGGTAGGAGTTTTGCGAAAGCAGAGTACTCCGTCTCTATTTTCCTTTCTTCAAATATGATGGATTTATCGTCAACCATACTCTTTCCTTGAGCCATGATAATCTCGTAGATTAAGATATGAATTTATAATAAATCAGCGATGGGGTGTGTCACAAATATAACACTAGACCTTCACACTAGATACACCTTAAGATGCTTGGAATGTGATAGGGAAATAATTAAGGGATCTCGGGAATAAACAGAGTATATGCTTACCCCACGAGCATTGCCTATTTTGAGGCTTGAGTCTGCCTGTTCTTCAAACTGCTGGTGTTGCTGCTGGTGCTGCTTTGCCACGTTATTCACTCACTGTAGGTTCTTTTTTCGCGTCGCGGATACTTGCTTTAGGATACGCTTAAAGCTTTCTACCACTTAGATCACGACGTACCGACTGCGCCAGTTAGGTAGTGAGCGAAGGCAAAAGGGTTTTTAAAAACAAGCTGTTGATCTGTTCTGCTTGAAGAGCAGAGCAAGACTAACGTTTATTTTCCATTAAAGATTATAAAAGGCTTATCTCTACTTCTAATAACAAAGGGTTATAAACTTAATGATAATGTCTTCCTGTTATCGAGTACCAGGAAGGTCTGTGTACAGTAATCTTATTACCTAATTATTCTAAGTAACAAAGGTAAATAAATAATAATCTGATCCCAAGCTAAGCAGAGCTTGTGTTATGGTAACCAGACAACTGATATACATACTTATATAATTTATAAATACATACATATTATAGATAAATCACACCCAGACACAGAACAAACAATCATGCTCATCACACAAAGTTTGTCCTGGGTGGGAATCGAACCCACGACCTCCGGCTCAGCAGTCAGGGCCACTAACCACTAGACCAACAGGCCCGTCAAAACATATAAAATTTTGTACTACTAACTATTATATTTAGAATAAAACTAAGTAACTTAATATGAGTTGTTATATTGGATTCTTAATAAATGATATTCCGTTGGGTATGATACTGGTTTATTAGCAGGAGACACAGGTTGTACACACAGTAAGACATCACATCCATCCATCCATCCCTATGATGAGAAAAGTGACATGTCTGAGAGATCCAATGTCCATTCAAACAGTCAGAGTCCCAATTCATATCATCTCAATGATGAAAACTGTGATATGTCTGAGAGATGTAATAAAAATAAACATCTCAATGATGAAAACAATCACATGTCTGAGAGATCCTATGTCCAGTCAAAAAGTCAAAAGAAAAAATGTCAGAGTCTCAATGATGAAATCAGTCACATGTCTGAGGGATTTCACAATAAGGTACAGTCGTCCAGTCAGTCACACAATGGATCATCAGTGGTCAATACTTTGAATCACTCAAAGCAGTCGTGGGAAATTAGCTTATTGGTAGGAGATACAAAAGTTAAATGCATCATAGACTCAGGTGCAGATGTCAATATAATGTCAAAACAAACATTTCAAAATGTTAAAAGTCAAAATAAGCTGTCAAAATTGTCACTTGTCAAATGTCAAATAAATGTCACAGGATTTGGTGGAAAATCCATTCCGATTTTAGGCAAAGTCAACTTAATTTGTAATTTTTGCTTAAACAATAAGAACATTGTTGAAAACATAATGTTTATAATACCAGATATAGAGTGTCCAAATGTCCTTGGTCTCCCAATTTGTGAAAAGTTAGGTATAATAAAACGTGTCTTTTCAGTATCAAAACAAGACTTTTGTGAACAAATTCATACACAATATAATGATGTATTCCAGGGTCTTGGCTGTCTGCCTCCAGTCTGTCATCTAAAACTCAAGCCTGATGCAGTACCATGTGTGGATCCGCCCAGGAAAGTCCCATTCGCATTACAAGGGAAACTGCGTGAGGAGTTGGATCGCATGGAGAAAATGCAAGTACACTTCTCATCAAAAAATTCGAAACACTTTCGTTTTTATTGTTTTTGTCCTAATTTTTTACAAAAGAGAATTAATTCCATGAAAAAAAAAACATTATTGTGTAGCTGGCAGTTTGGTCATTACAGTAAGAACAAAAAAAATCGAAATTCGAAATTAGAATTTCATTTGTTTATCCCATAAATGAAATTAATCACTGTTTTAAGACAAATGTGTATTCAGGGTTGGAGTACGTTTCTCGTTTAAAAACTAAAAATTAGCGCTTGTCTTTAAACTTTTTTTTCTTATTTCATTTACTGTGACTTTGGGACGTCTGAAAAAACTTTTTTTTCTAAAACATATGGATACTTCGCCAGCAGAAGCCGCCCAAGTGGTGGCATTGCTGGATTCTGGACTTAGTCAGCGTGTTGTGGCTGCAAGATTGCATCTAAGCTTATCATCTGTTCATAGAGTCTACAAACGCTATCGGGAGACTGGTTCGTTCACGCGCCGTTCAGGATCTGGCAGGAATCGGGTCACTTCTGAGCGAGATGATCGATTTATTGTAACAACTTCTTTACGAAATCGACGCCTTAACGCTTTTCAACAAAAATCTAAATCAAAATCAAAATGTTTTTATTTTACATAGGCCTACATGGGCACTTATAAAACGTCGAGAAAAGATGCACGGTTCGGGTTGGTCGTTTCCTATGGAGAAGAACCGGCAAGAAACTCCATGGTTACTCTTTTAAAATCATTTAGTTTTACAATGTTGTTGTTGTTACAGCGTTAGCACTTAAGTATGAGAGGACAGCGTAGGCCCGACAATAAGTCATTGCTTACTTTACACCTGCAGCAGCAGCTTCGCGTTGTACGAAGAGTAGCTGTTAGTGACTCTACAATAAGAAGAAGGTTGAAGGAACGCGGATTGGCACCGCATAAGCCAGCGAATGGGCCGAAATTAACTGCAGACCATCGAAGAGCGCGCCTTAACTTTGCACGCGAGCACCTAACTTGGTCATACCTTCAGTGGAGTAAAGTATGTACTGTTTTCTGATGAGTGTAAAATTATGCTGTATGGTAACGACGGAAGGAACAAGGTCTACAGAAGAGATGGAGAACGTTTTGCACAATGCTGCATTGAAGAAAAGGTCAGCTATGGTGGCGGTTCGTGGACGGTTTGGGGAGGAATCAGCGCCGACGGTAAGACAGAACTTGCCTTTGTGTCTGGGCCACGGCTGCCTGCACTAAACTCTCATCGATACATCGAACAGTGTCTTGAACCTCATGTGATGCCCTATGCACATTTTATTGGCAACGACTTCATATTCATGCACGACAATGCTAGAGCTCACACCGCGGGCGTCGTACGAGATTATCTTACCGAAGTCGGTATCTCCATTATGGTATGGCCAGCAAGAAGCCCGGACATGAATCCCATTGAACATCTATGGGATGAATTAAAGAGACGAATTCGAGCAAGAGATCCAGCCCCAGAAACACTTAGCCAGCTGCAAAATGCAATCCAAGAGGAATGGGATAATATACCACAACATGTGATCGTGACTCTCATCCCATCGATGAAGAACCGTATGGAAGCAGTAATAAGAGCTCGCGGAGGGAATACAAGTTATTAAATAAACGTTTCTTACATTTTTTTTTCATTTACGCGTGTTGTTTTACCCATTTCCTTCATATTCCATACAGGGTAAAAATTACTCATTATACAAAATACGAAACCTATGAAGACTTAATTTGAATTTAGAACATTAACATTAGGATTTAAAAACCTCATACTACTTACTATTAAATGACATTTTACATTTATTCCTAAATATACACATTTTTCTGATAATCCTTATCAAATCATAAACTGCGAGGTGTTTCGATTTTTTTGATGAGAAGTGTAGTTAAGAAAGTAACAAAACCTACAGAGTGGGTTAATTCAGTCGTTGTAACAGTAAAAAGTTCAGGTCAGTTACGAATTTGTCTTGATCCTAGAAATTTAAATAAAAATATCATGAGGGAACATTATCCACTCAAGTCAATTGATGAGATTAGGTCTCAGCTCGAAGGGGCTGTATGTTTTTCTCACTTAGATGCATTTTCAGGGTTTTGGATGCTACGTTTAGATGAATATAGTTCAGAATTATGTACCTTTCAAACACCATTTGGTAGATATAAATATTTAAGATTACCATACGGCATAAATGCCTCATCAGAAATATTTCAAAGAGTCATGATGAATTTATTTGGTGATATAGAAGGAGTTCTAATTTTTATTGACGATATTTTAGTGTATGGTCCAAACGAGTCAATTCACAATGAAAGATTACATAAAGTCATGCAAAGAGCTCGTCAAGTCAATTTAAAATTTAACAAGTCAAAGTGTAAATTTTCACTGTCAGAAGTATGTTTTTTAGGTTATGTCTTCAGTAAAGATGGTGCAAGGGCAGATCTTGAGAAGGTCAAAGCAATTGTCAAGATGCCTACACCACAAAATGTCAAAGAGTTACAGAGAATACTAGGTATGATAAACTACCTAGGACCTTTTATAAGTAACCTGTCAGAAAAAACACAAATGTTAAGAAATCTTTTAAAAAAAGATGCAGTCTGGACTTGGGATGAGAATCATAGTCAATGTCTGAGGAAACTGAAAGATGAAATTACAAATTCACCAGTTTTAGCTCATTATAATCCCAAGATTCCATTAGTCTTGTCAGTCGATTCGTCAAAGTCAGCGTTAGGTGCAGTCATTTTACAAAAAAATAAACCTATAGCATACAGTTCAAAAACTTTAACTCAAACCCAAGAAAGGTATGCTCAAATAGAGAAGGAGCTGCTAGCAATTCAATTTGGTTGTGAAAAATTTCACCAATATGTATATGGTAACAGAGTCACAGTTCACACTGATCATAAACCATTAGTCTATCTGTTTAAAAAACCATTACATGACGTCCCAGCTAGATTACAGCGTATGATGTTAACTTGTCAAAAATATGATTTAGAAGTTATACTGGGTGGCGCAAAAGTACTGGCACTAAAGAAAATACTTTTTTTTTTTTATATGACACTAGCTTCCGCCCGCGGCTTCGCTCGCGTTAAATTCGGTATAACACACCAAGCAGACCTGCAGTTTTTGCTCTTGCGCCTGACTGATTTGTAATAGCAACGCTAAGTTTTCCCTTTTCTTCCCTCGTTCTCCCTCATATCCCACTTTTTTTTAATAAAAATTAGCCTATGTCCGTCTCCTGGTTCCCAACTATCTCTGTACCAAAATTCATCAAAATCTGTTTAGCCATTAAAGCGTGAAGAGGTAACAAACAAACAAACAAATAAACAAACAAACAAACTCACTTTCGCTTTTATAATATTAGTAAGGATTTTCTGTCATTCTGTTGTTGAAAATTGTGTAGTGAACAAATGTAAAATACACTGAAAATAAACATGGACCGTTTTACTCCCCAAGAACGTGGAATAATTGTGTCAATGTTCTTACGGAATAATTCATCAGTGATAAGAACACAACGTGAATTTCGTCGACGATTTCCCCACCGTCCGGCACCGATTGGTCGCACAATTCGACGCTTTGCCACACGCCTTGAAGCAACTGGCTCAACATTGGATAGACCTAAGTCTGGGAGACCAAGAACAGGCCGTTCAGCTGAAAATATCGATGCTGTGCGCGAAGATGTGGAAGAGTGTCCAGAAACATCAACGAGGCGACGTGCCACGCAATTGGGCATTTCCAGACGGACCCTGCAGCGTATTTTGGTGAAAGACTTAAAGATGTTCCCGTATAACACTCAAATGACTCATCAGCTGCTGCCTGCTGACCACCGAGCTCGTCTAGATTACTGCCAGCGCGTCATAAACCTCAACCTTGAAGAGGATGATTTTCCTTCAAAATTGGTTATGAGTGACGAAGCGCATTTCCATCTCTCAGGGCATGTCAATAAGCAGAATACTCGGTTCTGGGGCACTGATAATCCGCGCATTATTCAAGAAACACCTCTACACCCACTAAAAGTTACTGTATGGTGTGGCATCTGTGTTGACAGAGTGATCGGACCCTATTTTTTCGAAGACGCTGGAGGCAATGCGATTACTGTCACTGGAGAACGCTACAGAACCATGTTACGTGAGTTTTTGATACCCAGTTTGGACGAATTGGGGCTGGAGCACATCTGGTTTCAACAAGACGGCGCTACGGCACACACAGCGCGCGACACTATGGACTTAGTGAGGGACGCTTTTCCAGGCCGAGTTATCTCTCGTTTTGGCGATTTGCCTTGGCCTGCAAGATCACCCGATCTGACCAGTCCAGACTTCTTTCTTTGGGGTTTTTTGAAATCTCGGGTGTATGTGAACAAGCCACAGACTCTCGCAGCTCTAAAAGAAAACATTCGTCAAGAAATAACGAACATATCGCAGGAAGTGTTACGGCAAGTTATGCAAAATGTCATAAATAGGGCTCAAATGTGTATCAACTCTGGAGGTCACCATTTAAAAGACATCATCTTTAAATCCTAATGGTACGAAATTTAATGGCACAAATATACATTTAAAAAAATCTAAATCTAGTTTTCTAATTTAGAAAAAATGTTATAGCTGAACCAAATAGGGTCTTTACTTTTGCGCCACCCAGTACATGTCCCAGGTAAAGAAATGTTTATATCAGACACTTTGTCAAGAGCCGCCTTGAAAGATCACTATATACCTGAAAATGAATCAGAAATGTCTTGTCATGTCAATCTAATGTATGCTAACTTAGCAATTACAAAAGAATATAGTACACAATTGGCACAGGAAACCAGAAAGGATGAATCCTTGCAATTATTAAAAAAATATTATAATGAAGGATGGCCAAACAATAAAAACAATGTCAGTCCATTGGTAAAACCATTTTGGAATATTCAAGGGGAAATTCATGTAATTAAAGATTTACTTTTCAAAGGCTCAAAATTAATAGTACCACAGTCTATGTACAAAGGAATGTTAGAACAGATTCACAAAGGTCACCAGGGTATAAACAAATGTTTAAAACTAGCTAAAGAATCTCTGTATTGGCCAAATATGTCAAGTGATATTAAGAATTTAGTAGAGCAATGTCTTATATGTGCTAAGTTTAAACAAAGCAATCAAAAGGAACCACTACAAAATTTTGAAATCTGTAAATACCCATGGCAACAAGTAGGTATTGATTTAATGCATTTTGATAGTTTAGTATATTTAATTGTCACAGACTATTACTCAAAATACATAGAAATAGCATTATTAAATAAAAATAGTACATCTCAAAATGTTATTACCCATTTAAAGTCAATTTTTGCACGCCATGGAATACCATTGTCACTAGTCTCAGATGGTGGACCTCCTTTTCAGTCAATCGAATTCAATTTTTTTTTGCAAGAATGGGACATAGAACATGTTGTTACTAGCCCATATCATTCACAGTCTAATGGACAAGCAGAGAGTTCAGTCAAAATTATAAAAAACATGCTAAGAAAATGCAAAGAAAATGGATCAGATCCATACATAGCATTGTTACAATATAGAAATACAGGTAAAAATAATTTTTCATCACCAGCACAGTTACTCATGTCTAGGAACTTAAGAGATAACATTCCAACATCATATAAGAAGTTAAAGCCAAAAGTGGTAACATTTAAAGATTACAAAGAGTCTGTCAAGAAAAATGATCAAAATAAGTCAAAATACTACAATAAAAATGCCAAGTCAATGTCTATGTTACATCATAATGATCATGTCTATTTTAAGAGAAACCCTAGTAGCAACTGGGAACAAGCTATTGTTAAGCAAAGATTGTCAAATAATAGATCATATGTTGTTGAGGATGTCAATGGAGTTAGGTATAGGAGGAATAGAATTCACTTAAGACATAAATATTCTCATAATTGTGCTAACCCTCCCATGCAATCCAACTCGTCACAAAGGGGAGAGGAAGGTGACAGACAGGAGTCTAGGCATCAAGGATCCTCATCTCAACAATCCTCAAATGTAACAACTAGGTCAGGTCGTATTATAAAACCTACCAGAAGGTTAATTGAAGAAATTGATTAAGTTAAGTTATAAATAAAGTCATAAGTAAAGTTTAAGTATAACTATAAGTATAATTAAGCATGTTGTCTTGTATAAAGTTAAGTAGCATAGCACTTATATTAATTGTCAGTCAGGGGTCTAATTTGAACTCAACAAGGGGGATGTTGTAACATCACTATTTAGTATGTTACTATTATGGTCTTCACTAGTCTATGTATTATCTGTGATCTGCCGGCACTCTGCCACACTTCTTCCTGTGTCTCTGACTGAGTGACTGACCGTGAGAATGACTATTATGACTTTGACCATTATGACTTTGACTATTCAGCATACCTACGAAATAATCTTGACTACCATTATCCGAATTAAACGATTGCAACTGACTGACTTTTTTATTTTTGAGACAAAATTTAGCAAAATGATTATAAGATTTACATGACCTGCATTGAACTCCTTGAGCTGGACACTTGTAGCGATGAGACTGCCCACAGCGGCTACATGTCTTCGAGCTGCTTGAAGCTGAAGGTGACTCGCGACTGCCTGAAGCTGGCTTGCGACTGCTTGAAGCTGACTTGCGACTGGAAGCTCGCTGTCGACCATCTCCTCGACTACGGCTCCTCCGACTGAGATGCATGACGTTTTCACTGGCGATGCTGCTCCCTTTGACTATTTTCTCAGCATCCTGCTGTGCGACTATGAGCGTCCTCGCTAGCTCTTGCATTCTCTGATAGGTTAAGTCATGTTCTTGCAGTAACCTTTGACGCACATGTGACAAGTCCAAATTGAGGTTTGCAATGAAAATATTTATTTATTTATTTATTTAAACTTCATGTACAATAGTGGTACATAGGCGGACTTAATGCCATAAGGCATTCTCTACCAGTCAACCTTTGGGTAAAATACGACAACATTGTGATAGGGTACAAAAATATTTATATCTAAAACTATTTGTTTTCGAAAACATTATAAATATTTATACGGATACTAATACACATATACATATCAAATAAACTAATAAATACAATTAAAAAATAAATAAAAACGAGAACTTTAACAGTAATTACTATGACTTTTAATTGGTAGACGGACCTAAATAGTGGCTACGAACTTTTCTTTTAAAGGTAAGTTTACTTTCAGCTTTTTTAATGCCAAAGGGTAGCGCGTTCCAGAGCTTTATTGTTGAAATTGCGTATGATTTGGACATAAAACCGGTGCGGTGTAATGGAATTTGGAGGAGTAGATTTTCAGAAGCCCGAAGTTTACGACTGTGAGAACTGCCCAACACTTTAAAATAAGTTTTTAAATAATCAGGAGCATACGGATCATTCAAGATAGAGTACAACATACAGAGAGATCTGAGGGACCTCCTGAGTCTTATAGGCAGCCATTTAAGCTGAGTACGGAAGGAAGAGATGTGATCATATTTACGAAGGCCAAACACAAAGCGAATGCAATTATTAAGAAGACGATCCAATTTATTGAGAAGTTCCTGGGATAGATCAGAATAACAAACGTCACCATAGTCGATAATGGGAAGCACAAGAGACTGTACCAAAATGAGTTTAGTGCTAGATGGGAGAAAGTGCTTAAATCTATAGAGAGACCGCAGCGAGAGAGTGACTTTCTGGCTTACTTGAGCCACGTGCTTATTCCAGCTGAAACAGTCGTCAATGTACAAACCTAAGTCTTTAACGTGAGGTGAGAAAGAAATAATAGAATTCTGATACATCAGTGGTGCAAGTTGACTAATGTTCACATTTCTCAAGTAGTGCGAGCTACCAATGAGGATGGCCTGACATTTCCCAACGTTAACAGAAACCCCAAATTTGCCAGACCATTCCTCAATAGTTCGGAGATCAGCATTAAGGGATGAAATGCATTCATCAAGGTTCGCAATATCTGATTGAGCGTATAGTTGCAAGTCATCAGCGTACAGATGGTAAGAACATTTGAGGATAGCAGTAATGGAGTTAATAAATAAAGAAAATAAGAGAGGAGAGAGTATACCGCCTTGTGGAACACCAGTCATCAGGTCGCACCAGTCAGAGTAATCCTGATCAACACGCACCGCCTGCTGGCGACCACGAAGATAAGAAGAAAACCAATTACGTGACAAAGAAGACACCCCAATTTGAGACAGTATGGCCAGGAGAATGTCGTGATCAACGGTGTTAAAAGCATTGGAAAAATCTATTAAAACTAACACCGTTAACCTAGAATTCTCCAAGCCATCTCGAATATCTTCTGTAACTTTAAGCAAAGCTGTGGCTGTGCTGTGGCCAGGCCGAAAACCGGATTGGGAACTGGATAAAAGATTATTCTTAAAAACGAAAGAGGATAATTGTTTAAGAGCAACTGCTTCAAGGATCTTAGACAGGAAAGGGAGAATGGAGATGGGTCTAAAGTGATTAGCTAAACTGGGACTAGAAATTTTAGGAAGAGGGATAATGTAAGCCTTACGCCAAACCGCAGGAAACACACCATATTGCAGAGATGAATTGACGATGTAAGTAATAACTGGGATTAAGTTTTCAATCATAAAAGATAACATAGTACGACTGACCCCATCACAGCCCACAGCCTTAGATTTAATTGAAGTAAAAAATTTAAAGACCTCATGGTTAGTCACGGGGGAGAAAGAAAAGGAGTCAGGAGGAAGCATTGGCTTGGAAGCAATTTTCTGAATAGTATTATCCTTAATACCAACCGCAAGTGCAGCAGACGTTGAAAAATGTTTGTTAAGAGCATTTAAAGGCAAATTAAGAGGAACAGCACTAGAAGGGGACTTTGTGAAACCAAGCGACTTAAGAAACTTCCAAATATCAGCCGGCGAAGAATTAAGGACATTTTCACAAATGTATCGGCGTTTAGATGTTCTTACCATCTGGTTGCAACGATTTCTAGCCAACTTGTACAGGTCCCAGTACTCCCCACTGCGGTCCCGCCTATATCTTCTAAACGCCCGGTCGCGTCGTCTCATTGCCATCCGAACTCCAGGGGTTATCCAAGGAGCTGGGGGGCGCTTAACGCGAACAGCCCTCAGTGGCGCATGCGTGTCAATAAGCTGGAGAACATTCCTGTTAAAGGTGTCCACCATCTGATCCACTGATGATGACTGGGAAATATCGTCCCAATCAAGAGCCTGCGCATCGGTATCAAGTTTGTCCTTATCCAGTCTTACAAAATTCCGTATCATGACAATAGCAGGCCTCTGCTTAGGGGGTTTCATTTTGTAAGCTAGATAGATGAGATCATGTCTGGATAAACCAGGCGCAGCGACCTGCCCATGGTTTGCCACGAGATCCACAGAAGACACAAACATGAGATCGAGCCAGGAATCGCTCGAGTCCAGGTTATGATGAGTCGGACCAAGATTAAGGACAGATAGACTCGACGACTCCAAGATCGCATTCAGCCTACGTGTTCTTGCATTATCTTTCAAAAGGTCAGTGTTAAAATCACCCATGACTATGAGATGTTTGTATTCTGAGGAAAGAGATTCAAAGAGAGATTCTAGAGAAGAGAAGTAATCAATAGCAGGAGGGCAGTAAACAACTCCTAGAACGGACTTAACCCCTTTGACAATGATTTCAATAAATAAGTACTCAGGGTTGCCATTATAAATTGGGGATGAAGAAGAAATAATTTTATAAGGAATATCACTACGCAGATACATGGCAACACCCCCGGCTCTCTTACCTGTACGATCGTTGCGGATTAAAATAAAGCCAGGCAAACAGTACGAAGAAGACGGAAGTTCAGGTTTAAGCCAACTTTCAGACACTAAAACAGCATGCACAGAGACGTCCGAAAATAAATCTAATACCTCAGAATGGTGCTGAGGAATGCTCTGAGCATTTATATGACAAACATTAAAGCACTTGTTAAATCGCTGGCATTCGCTTCTTAGAAAATCATTCACGGGGAGAGAATCGTCAAGAGATGAAAAAGAGGTGGAAGAACAAGAATAAAAAGAGTCATCGTCAGACATAATTACTGTAAAGTTAATTAAATAAATATGATAAAGATATATAAAAGATTTTAAATGTGAAATAAATACACTTAAGAATCAATTGCATAAACCTGCCGGCAGACTGTTCACAAAAAAATAAAAAAACTAATTAAAACTAAAGTGCGTTTCCGAACGTAAATGAGAAAAAAAAAACCATAGACAGCGCTATGACAATTTTGATGTGACAGTGACATTTCAAAAACAAACACTAACTGTCTAGAGCAAAGAAAACAAAACAAAAGCCGGTAAATGAATAAAGTTACTGTGACGTGATCTAACAAATGAACAAAAAAAAAAACAAATTAATAGCGAATACAAAACAAGTTACTTCTTCCTTGCTAACCGCCTTGATCGAGTGTTAGCTTGTGCCGGCGCCGGGCTTGCGCTATTCGAACCAGGATTGGAATCCCGAGGAACAGCAATATCCAGCGACTTGCCATGCTCCGCTCCCAGCGCGATTACTTCCTCAGCAGTGAAAACTCGACGACGTTTGCCATTAGGAAGCTTGATGTTAATGTTTCCATCCATGGTCCACACATCAGACACACCAAACAACTTACGAGCTGTTGTAAAAGCAGTCTGCCGTTGACGAGTGAGGAACTCAGACACCACATAGGAGGATCCCTTCAGTTTGGTCTTGGTTTTCCAGATCTGTCCTCTAATAGCAGAGTCCATGAACCGTAGCAATATAGGTCTAGAATGACTTTCTGAAGCTATGCCTAACCTGTGACATACTGTCAATGAAGAGTGCGTAATATCAGTAAATATCTTTGATGAGCGATTCCCTGAGCGTGCCAAACTCACATTCTCTGCTTTTATTCTCCAAATCCGTGAGGAATTCGTCGATGCTTTCGGATTTTTCCTGCTTACGTGTGAAGAGTAGGTATCTGCACATCGTGATATTTTTTCTTGGCTCGAAATATTTGTCAAATTTTGTTTTCACCTCTTCAAGCGTGCTGCCATTGATTGTTAGGTTAAATGTGTTGAAAATGTTCAGACCTCGCTCACCGATTGAGTGCAGTAGAATGGCTATTTTGCGTTTCTCAGTTGCTTTGTCAAGGCCTGTCGCTAGTAAATATAGCTCAAATGCTTGCGACCATTTTTTCCATGATTCAGCGTTGTTATGAGCTGGATCCGACGATATGTTGAAATTTTTGATATGTGAGTTGAAAGTTGACTCACCGTCGCGTCGCCGACTGGATTGGGCATTTTTCTTTAGATTTCGTTTTCTTCAGATGACTTCTGACACCATGTTATATTGGATTCTTAATAAATGATATTCCGTTGGGTATGATACTGGTTTATTAGCAGGAGACACAGGTTGTACACACAGTAAGACATCACAGGAAGAAGTGTGGCAGAGTGCCGGCAGATCACAGATAATACATAGACTAGTGAAGACCATAATAGTAACATACTAAATAGTGATGTTACAACATGAGTGTTTCTTCTCACACGAATACTCCACATGGTTATGGTTAGAAAGTCAATTAAAAGCAAGTCATTTCATAGAGCTTCAGGACATGTTATAAATAGCAAACAATAACAATAATAACGTTTCAATACTTCCGCTAGAGCGCTTAAGCCTTCTCCCAGAGATCTTATGCTTTCTGCCATAGCTTTATTAGACTCGACCAGCATATATTATGATCCCTCTCACTGTTGCGTTCCATGATAGCAAGCATTCGGCTATGCTCAGTAATTTTTTACGTCGCTGAGAAGGTGGTGACGCCCAGGCACTTTTTCTTGTGGCCTGCAAAATCCTGCGACGTGGTCGTCTTGTACCTAAAATAAAACAAGTCACAGGATGTAAATGGTTTACCTTATGCGTCACCGAGCCTACACGTGGTGTGCAGCACATCAAGTAAAAAACAAGTATGGCAAACCACATTTAATTAGATGCACCGTAACTGGGTTAGTACCTGCACTGACTATAAAGTATACACAAGGAAGCAACCTGTAGGTGGTGCGCCCTGCCAATAAACAAACTTTAAGAGTGGCTCTATATCAGTCGGACGTATTTGATTGCCACCTCATCGTCGTCGTCGAAAGAGATTTGACATGTGTAAATATTGCTTTGAGTGGATAAAGTAGCAAAGTAATTTACTTGTAAGCCGAGATGATGGTCCTGTAGTAACAGGATTGGGCAGGCGCTTGTGGGTTCCTAGCAGGCTCAGAGTGTTGCGCCATACGTTGCTCCATCTGATGAATTTCTGATGTCCTAGACAAAAACAACAACATTAAATCTATGTAGGGGAGTCAGACTCGCGCACCGAGGGTTCTTAACTTAGGTTAGAGTTACAAACTTGCGACAAAAACGGACATATCTTCGGCTGCATAGACTTAGAGGGTTGTTTTTTAACAGTTCCAAGGGACCACAAAGTTGAGTATAACTGTAAACACAATATTGTTTTAATTTCAACTCGATACCTCCACGCGATCCCGTGATAAAGGGTCGTGACAGGCTGACGAACAATAAAGTTCCGTTTCTGGGCCCAGAATATTGCCCTGGAAAATAATGTTACTGTATCAAATAAAAACTGATGAGAAGCGTAAACAGAGCTATGAATGTTGAAGAAGCAAGTAAGATGTGTTAGGACCGAGACTAATGGCGCTCGGTTCTCTTGCCTACCCTTCAAGCAGATTTTGTGAAGACATAGATATATATTAATGATAATAACATACCATTAATTCTGATTGGGCTCTATGACTCAAACTTATCCACATATAATCCACAGCAGCTGTGATCTGTTAAAACAAGTATAACTATAATGCTTATTACATAAAAAATATGTTTAATAACAAAAATATAGAATATTTCATACAATAACTTGGTCAACGAGCATTGGTTTGCCTGGCACCTCGATTAAATATTCATCAATATCCTGAAACAATAAATTTTTAATGTCAAAACTTATGTAGTATTAAAGCAATATAAGTCATTGAGGTTGTTGCATTTGTCAGTTTAATTAAACCCCTCCTGAAGCCCCGTGTGCATGGAATGGAAGTGTTTATATATATAATGTATACACATTATGTAACTCATTGATCGCAGCTGCTGTTAGAAGATGACAGTAATTAAGCAAAGTCAGTGGGCTGTTGCCAGCTTCAAAACGCTGGCCTCTGCCTAGCCAGAAGCAGCATGCTGAAGTAAGCTTGGAGACAAATTTTATCAAAGGGAGATTAGATCTTGACAGTGGAATGAAGAATATTTTTATACAAATAATATACAAATGACTCACTGGCGTATTTGTGCAAGTGCCACAAGCCTGTGCCACTGGTGCAAGAATCGATGGACTATCCTGTGAAGATTCCTGTTTAATAAAATTAAGTACCTAATAAGATTTTTTATACATAATTAACTTAAAAGAAAGACTGGGTCAGTAGATTCCAAAAAATGTTAGTGAGTTAGTAGCAGAATGGGCTTATTTACTATCTTAATAAATAACACACATAAAAAGGTTGAATTTGTAAATGTGTGTCGCCTGTAGCAAAAGCTTTACCACATATTAACACTATAATACGCTCTTCTATATTGGACAGCTTTGGAATGCCACCCTCCACCATTCCCAAGCCTGTGGTATTTCTGAAAGCAGCGCGTACAGCAGCTTTTTTTTCACTGCTCTTTTTTGTCAGACCAATACTATAATGGGAAATACAGAAATAATAATTATTTCACATGCATAATAAGCAAAAGCGCAAATAACACAACACACAATGAAATAAATGAAGCATACTGTGTAAATACGATAACTGAAATTACCAACTTACTTTCGTCCATTTATTTTGCAGTCTTCACCGTACCTCCACCCGTACTGTTTAATTTTAGAGCGATTTTATTCCAATCCTTATTGGCAGCCTGCTTGACGCTTTGATTTTTTGAAAATCCTTTTGCCAAGCTAGGCTTCTTTTCCGGAAACTATAAGAGTCTCTACTTGGGCCGCAGATGGATGGGAAGTACGCTCAGCACTGAAGTAGATGCCTTTAATTTTTAATGTTACTATCATTTTATTATTTATTCATGTAAGCAAGAGAGTGCTTAAATTATTTATTGTATTTTTCAATTTCTAATATACATTTACTTTCTATCTTTCATTTAATGAATCGTATACAGAATGTGACAGAACCGCATAGGTAAAGGGCAATATGAAAAACCTGATTATCCAAGTCTGATTAACACTTAAGAATTATAAAATAATATTTTAGTAGCTTTATTAGTATTAATAAAATAATATTTTATAATCGTTGAAGGTACAATGGCAAGATAATTTACGTGTGTATTTTTGAAAGTGAAACACTCTTGTTTTAGAAAAATTGTCTGTAATATGATAGTCTGATTAATAATTAATATAATGGACTGAGTATATGTTAAGAACCATGTTTAATAAAAGTTGATTTAATTAGTATTATTGTTTTATCAAGATTATATTGTGTCCAATTCCCTGGTGAAATAAGTATCTACCCTGGTCCTGATGTCTCTACCCTGCCCGAAGTATTTACCCTGGTATTCGAAAAAGTAACAAAATATGTATAAAGTGCCTTGCCCTTGTGTGAAAAGGTAAATAAACGGGTCATAAATCATATTATAAGAGATTCAAGAAAAAACTCTTAACTTTTCTCCTTGGCCGTATCCTCTATGTACTTGAAAACTCTTATCGTTGAATCAACCAAATACAACACGTTTAAGGTGGAATAGAGCAAATCACCCTACAAATGAAGCAATGGATATAAGAAATATTTACGTTGACTATTTTTCACACAACAAATTGAATTACAACAATAAAATTAATTATTTAACTTTATCTACCCTCACTAACATTAATGGCATAGCTATGATATGACACCCTAAATCATATTTTATTCATACACATTTAAATAAAAAACTTATAAAACTTAACTTATTAACTTTACTTAAGTCGAGATACAAAAATAAAATCAATTAATACCGTCTTCATTCATTGCCTCGCTTATTTCTTTCCAACATTTGTCAGTCACGTTTCTATTGTGCCCTTTATCCCTTTTGTCCCACAAAGGTTGCTTACTGAAGACTAAGGATATCAACACATCACTATCGATTTTAATATTTATGAAAATAAGTATGCCTGTCGAAATTGCACGTGTTGTCGCAGTTGTTAATTCATTTTAAATGGCAGCGCCCAGCGCGTGTTGAAGCTTGTCGGCACCGTTCAGTGCTTATCGGCGCGCGTTCGTATATTTTCCTGCGCGGGTTACCAGCGCTGTCAAGCGCCGGTAAGCGCTTATAAGTTTCCAGCTTTCTTTCTGTATACAGCCTAAAGATGTTCGTTTGGAGGAGATGCTTCAAAGTAAAACAGGATTTCGTGGAGGGCATCCGGATGATTCCGAGCATCATCCAGAAGGAAAATAGGACCAAAAGCTCGTGAATTTTCGTGTCATACCAATCCCGGCGAAAGCTGACGGATGATTCAGCAAGCCACTGGCCATAACGGTTGGCCTCCGTCACAATATGTGACAAAACGCCATCATCCCAGTACTACCTAAACGCCCCATACGCGTTTTCAGATGCAGGCCCTGTTTCCTGAGGCAGAAATTGTTCTCGCTCGCCTCTATGGTTATCCATGGGTAACCATTCAAAGCGAGTAGAAATTTCTCCTCTAGCAAACTAGTCCTCATCCTGGCCGTCATCTGCATGCAACCATTCGGAAAAGAAGGAGCTCATCAAAGTCCTCCTGGGCATCCTCGCGTCCAACGCACCAGTTTCGCCCCGCAGCCATCTCTAAGAATACCGTACCACATCATTTACAAAACGAAACAAAAAAAACTAAAATAAATTATTGTAATAAAAACACATCTACATTCAAACTACACTAAACGTAAATAAAACTATGAAGTACGAAAAAAAAATACTTTCATTTTATATATCCGAAAAATTTTACAAAAACAATCCATGTTATCGATAACTTTTAACGACATGACCCTAAGCACTAGCTGAGGGCTAAGAACCATTTAGACGTCTTGACAGTTCAAAATTCAAATAGGATTACGTTACCTACTAATGGAATTTTTATCATAATATGAATAAATTATTAAAATATGCACGGACTACGTGTAATTATGGATTATCAATAGATTTTACGTTACTTCTGCCATTACGAAGATGAAATTTCGTTGAATTATCTCAAAAAATCGTACAATAACTATAGCGAGTTCGACGAACCCAGAACTATGTAAATTTTCTTAGCTCAATAAAACAAGATTTGTGATATTATTGCATGCGAAAAACTATCTACAAAGTTGCGAGAACACTTATAAATTAATATTCACCCACTTACCGTACAAAATCACCGAAAAATCACGAAAACACAGGAATCGACTGGCGCGCGACGTAACCGCGAACACGAATTTTTTGTACTAACTTCACACTTTTTTTTTAAATGTTACCCACTATAATGCTCAGAAAGAATAGACATCAGTGTATCATCATCGATAATGTCGCTTTCATCTAATATTTTATTTTGAATAATACTAGTAGTTTTATGAGGTTTCAAAATTGTCTTTAAAAATTGCATTGATTCAAAATGTGGCCAATCGCTTTGATATTGACCATTTTGATCTGCATCCGAACCCGATCTTGGCTTTTCTACTTTTTTAAGCTTTTTGTTATAGGAATCTCTTAAATTCTTCTACTTCTTTTTTACATCATCAGCTGAAATTAAAACAATATTATTTACAGATATTTGGTTACTGGAACAACATATAGAAAGTTATCATTCATTTCCGTATATCAAAAACTGCCATTTAAACATAGTGAAAGAAGTGTGTACTGCAATTTGGAAGACTTTAGTAATAAAACATATGCCTATACCTACAACTGAAATGTGGAAAATTATCGCAAAAGATTTCTGGGAGAAATTGCCATTTCCTAATTGCATTGGTAGCCTTGATGGCAAACCCATACGTATTAAGAAACCAAAAAAAATTGGTTCTATGTACTATAAATATAAGGGATTTTTCTCTATTGTATTAGTAGCCTTTTTTTTTGGGGTGGGAAATCATCAAATAACTTCCCCCGCTCTGGTCGGAGCGGGGGGGCATGTCAGACTTTTACTGACTAAAACCCACCCATGTTGCTTCTATTGCCCTTTACGTTCCGGGGCCGCGGTATCTCTTTCGAACAACCCGCAACCCCGACAGGCGGAGGCTCTGGCAAGCCCCTCTGCTTTGCTGACATCTCTTTGAGGCGCGCGTGAAACACGAACGCGCCGTCGACACGTCCTGTCGTCAATAGACGGACGGACGGTGAGCTAACCATTGCTCACCGTCCACAGGCCCGCATCTACGGTGGCCGGGAGTCGTCTCGCGGCGCCCGGCGCCCGGGGCGTCTCCCGCGGCGGCTGGGTTGGCTTGATGTTCTCTCCCTCAAACGCCCGGCTCTCTGCTTCGCAGGAGGAGGTGACCGCTTCCCATTCCCTCTCGCTCCGGACCATGGACTGAACCAGGGCCGGACGCGAGAGATCGCCGCCGCCGATCGCCTCTACGAGGGCACGGCGGTGCTCCGCCCAAGCTTGGCAGACCGCCACTGTGTGCTCCACCGTGTCCTCCGGGTGATCGTCACAATGGTGACACCCGGGAGTTTCCACCCGTGTATTAGTAGCCTTAACTGATGCTAACTATAAAGGACAATGGGCAAAACACTATGGGAGTTGGGCCTGCTGACCAATACACATGAGATATTGTTTTTGTGATAGGTAACGAGAAAAATAAAAAATAAATGTACCGGGTTGTTGTACAGTCACGTCCAAAAGTTTTATTTATTTATGCTAAATATTTCGCTATTAATAATTGTTTTTCAATACGAATGAAGGATTATTACCCTAAAATAGCACTGGAGCCACCCCCAAATGCCGTTGATTGCAATATTTGCAATTTAAAACGCCTCTTACGACGTCCATCGACAACTACGTATAATAATAAATACAATAAATGAAACAACAAGTTTCCTTCTACGCATTTGTTTATTTTTCTGTACATTAGTCTATATCCAGAATAATAGAATCTAAAAATGCGGGTTAAATTCTTCGTATCTAGCTAAGCCCATATACCAAACTACGGATAAAATGTGCTTCAGCATCCCAGCGTACGACTTCCGGTCAAACAAGTACAATAATATTGTAAAATAGAGCTGATGCCAGTTTGGTCTCTGTCAATTAATATGTAGCTACGATACTCGCGCGCCCTCGCATGTCGTGATTGAATATGAATTCTAATCAAAAATACATTTGTTTGAAAGATATTAAAATCTGTCAAATCTTCTAATTGCTCGTCTCGATAAACCTCAATTATGTAAACGCCATCCCGTAAATGTTCACTGCAGTAAGACCTTGCCAGTTTCAATTGAAATGTGCCCAGCGCGAAAAGGATTATTTCTTCCACAGTCAAATGTGGAAAGTCCTCTATTTGATTGTCTTCTATTCTCACGAAAGTAATCCTTTGTCTGATAAGATGCTTTCGCTCTACATATTCTTGCAAAATGTTAGGTGTGTGTACCCTTTCCTGGTATGCGGTTTATTGTCGCAGGAGAGCGTTCACTATCACTGATTACAGGATGAAAATGAATTAATTAATGCTCCGTACACCTTAAAATCATCAAACATGTGTAAAAGCGCTTTGTTGAAATATTCCTGGCGTAAAAGTTTATAGTCACGCTTAAAACGCCCGTTGACTACTTCGACTTCCCAACGACAAATTGTTACTTGTGGAGACTTGTTGGCTTGGGTAGTCGTTAATTGTGTGGCACTTCTATCTTTTGTAGGAGGGATATGACCTTCATAGTCATACATTCCAAGATTTTCCAAGGCATCACGAAATCCTCTATCTAAAATGAACACATCGTTCGGGACAAAAAATACATGCAGCGGGTGTTCTTCGTTTTCCAAAATGGAATTCAATATGGTCGCATCACTTGTTGTTGCAGCATATGGACCCAAAATATCTATTATGTATCCATCACTAGTTGTAATTATTAACGGTTTCAATAAATTGGAAAACTTATGCAAGCTATAACTCAGTCTCTGGAATAAGAAGTTGGATCTTTTTTGAATATAAACATAAGTCCATAGCAAATCACAATCAACTTCGTGTTTTCATGATTTCCGAAGAGATATTTAGGTATTGCCAGATTTCTTTGTAGTGCATCTTCTCTGGTGATATGGTCAATACCTAGATGCTGAGGAACATATTCATCAGTGGTTCTCCAATTCATCCCACATATTACTTTCTAAATGTTCCCTGCATACTCGTGCATGCTGACCAATATACAACTGATGTGTAGTCATCATATACAGCTTGATTGTTTTTGGTATTATCGTTACCACAAGCGCCAAATATGCAGTGGCTTGATGTGTTTGGTGCTCTTTTATAACGGGTGATTTTTTAAAGGATTTGATTTTCAAAAAAAACACAACAAATTTGAAAAATTTGATGAAATCTTTATTGGAATCGATAGAACGATCAATATAATTTAATGTTTGAAGATGATTTCAAGCAAATGCTGGCAAATTTGTATGTATTTTATGGTTTTTAATTTATTTACAGATGGAAACTAGCTGCGGTGGAAAACACGATAACGGATATATTAACTGACACACGCCCGATATCATGATTAGCACCACATGCTGCTTCCATTTGTGTTGACAATGAAAGAAAGAAGAAACAATAAATAAAAAACAATATTTATTTAAAATAAAAATTGGTACAAACAATAAACAATAATACTTTTAGTTTCTAGCATAGTTTTAGTCATTTGCAATGTTATGTTATTTTATTTTCTGATGAATAAACAAATTATTGTACGACCAGGAAAATAATAACCATATTACAACCAATCCTTGATATTTACATTTTCAAGACCTAAGTAGATCACAAAACACACCTTTACAATAATACTAGCGGACCCGACAGACGTTGTCCTGTCTACACGTCTTTAATTTGAAAATTTAAAACTTTTTTTAATAAGCTAATAAGCTGTCTAATTTGACACTGCGATGGTAGCGCCGTCTGTCGGATCCAATGTAAAACATTCAAAAATTAATTAAATAAACATTGTCCAGCGGACAAAATTGTGAATCTAAACCATTCCCAGATCCCCTTGAACACACACAAAAAATTTCATCAAAATCGGTCCAGTCGTTTGAGAGAAGTTCAGTGACATACACACTCACAGAAGAATTATATATATAAAGATGTTTATCAATACATAATTTTATTAGTAAATAGAAAACAATGTTAGCATAATCTGTTGACAAGGGTCTGTTTTAAAAGGTTGCTGGTTGAAAGTAGTTATTTCTTGTTCAGTATATCAATCAATCAATCATTTATTTCGTAGAACATAGGTGTTTACAGATAGTATATAAAATATAGGTTCACTATGTTTTGCCAATAGATGGCGTACAAAGATAAGGTATAAAAAACAAACGAAAATAACACAATTATAAATAAAATAAAATTAGAAAGTTAGTTAAATAGCTTGAAATGTCAAAATTTAAAAATAACTATGTCAATCACGTAAAAAGTTGTTAGTATCGTTATTAAAAATCAAATCAAATTAAAATAAAATAAGCACATCATTTGGATAATACATATTACTGATTAATTAATTATAAATTATTATTATTAATTAGCATATCGGATCTTCATATTCCTGTTTATCAGCAATAAATTCAGTGATGGAGTAATAGCATCTACCCAAAAGAAACTTAAACAAGGACTTCCTAAAGGATTTCAAACATTCTTTATTTTTAATAGCTACTGGTATGCTATTATATATTTTGGGTGCCATACCGAGTACGTTTTTAGCGTAGAATGCCGTTCTATGAGAACCCGCCCGAATAGTGTTCTGATGACGTCGAGAGTGTAGGGTTTCAAATAAATGGAAGTTAGTACGAACAAATACTCCCATTTCATAGATATACATAGACGGTAAAGTAAGCATGTTTAGATAACGCAGGTATCAGTAGATTGCAACTGAGTAAAAGATCGCAAACATTTTTTCTGGGCTTTAAAAGCAGTATCCCTGTCAGTCGAGTTACCCCAGAAAATTATGCCGTACCTAATGCTAGACGCCACGTAGGCATTGTAAGCTATTACTACTGTAAAGCGATTAACCGTTTTTGATAACTTAAACAGAGTATATGCAAACTGGCTAAGCTTCTTTGATAGAGCATCGATATGAGGTTTCCATGTCAAATGATTGTCCAAGTAGAGGCCTAGAAATTTTATGGTACCGCTTTCAGAGATTGCTACGTTCTCATATTTTATATTAAGATTGGGTTTCATTATTTTTTGATTGAATGTCATTACCTTAGTCTTACCGAGATTTATTTGTAGATTATTATTAACTAACCAATTTATTATATTTCTTAGGTCATTATTTATGTCATTTTCGAGATTGTCGGTATTACATTTAGAGTATATAATAGTGCTGTCGTCAGCAAACAAGACCATCTGATGTTTAGTAACCTTAGGCATGTCATTTGTATACATGTTAAACAATGGAGGACCAAGAATGCTGCCTTGCGGAACCCCATAAGTGGTTCTCCTGGTTTGTGATACGTATGTACGTTCAATTTTTGAGTTCCCACATAATCTATCAATTGTCGTCATTTGAATGCGATTAGACAAGTAAGACTCCAATAACTTTAACGCGTTTCCTCTAATCCCATAGCGCTCTAACTTATTTAGTAGTATACCATGATCTACATGATCGAATGCTTTAGACATGTCCATGAAAAGGGCCGCAACTGGTCTTCTAGTATCAACATTAGTTATTATTTTCTTAATGAATTCGTAGACTGCCATATTTACCGATCTGTGCTTTCTGAATCCAAATTGCTCTTTGGCTATGAGACCATGCTTTTCAAAAAAGGAGTAAAGTGTTTTATTAATATTTTTTTCTAAAATTTTTGCGAAAATTGGGATAAGTGCTATTGGTCTATAGTTACTTAAGACTCTTTTGTCATCTTTTTTATGAATTGGTTTAACAATAGTTATTTTTAGTTTCTCAGGAAAATGACCACATTCTATGCAGAGATTGATAACATAACTCATAACAGGCCCTATTAATAACGCTACATGTTTAACCACCCTAGTGATGATGCCGTCATATCCATGACTTTGAGTGTTATTTAATGAATTAATTGTATTCACAATGTCCGATGGTACCGTTGGAGGAATAAAGATAGAGTTACAATTAATATCAATGGTTTTGTAAGTGGGAGTAGAATTTGTCGGCTTAATTTCATCTATAAAAAAATTATTAAAAGTTTCTGCGATTAATTGAGGGTCATATATTGTATCATCATTTATTTTAATGTAATTAGGTATACTTTCTTTTGGATGATTTACCTTTTCTCTATTAATAATGTTCCAAGAAGCTTTGGACTTGTTCTTGGCCGAAGATATATGATAATCATTCTGCGATTTTTGGGTCAATGCTATTATTTTCTTTAAGCGAGTACTATATTGCTTTAATAGTAGTTTATTTGCAGCATTAGGGAAACGCCTGAATTGCCACAGCATTTCTCTTTTCCGTTTACTACTCAGTCTGATACCCTTAGAAATCCACTTCGGGTTCTTACGCAGCGTGATTTGTACTTTTCTTACGGGGAAACAGAGGTCATAAAAGAGTTTAAATTCATCATAGAAGCAATTAAAAGCTTCCTCGGGATTGTGGTGTAGATAGACTTCACTAAAACTAAGATTACGAAGACATTCAGTGAATTTATTTAAATTATCAGGACAATAGTCACGCTTCAGGACATACCAACGCTTAATAGTATAGGTTTTTTTTACTGGGCATTTTATTATTTGAGCAGTGTGATCAGATAATGCTAGATCTACTACTTCGCATTTATTGCCTCTAACATTGTGTATTATATTATCTATGCATTTGCCACTAGCTAATCGTGTAGGCTGGTTAATGCCTATTTTTAAGCCATAGTTCATAAGGAGGGTTTCAAAATCATTGCGATGTTTAGAATGTGACAGAGTGTCTATGTTAAAGTCACCACAAATAACCACTTTCTTACAATTATTTAAGCTACACATTCGTAATATGCCATGTAAGTTAGAGAAAAATATTTCTAAATAGTCTTTGTTCATTTTAGGTGGTCTGTAAACGCAAATCACAATTAATTTGTGTATTATTAATTCTATAGAACAGCATTCCATCACGTTAGGTACATAAAACTTACTTAAATCAATATTTTTGTACTTATGCAACCGATTTATAAGGATACAAGAACCACCACTTCTTGTTTTCCTCATTGAAAATGTAGCTAGTTCATAATTGGAGACAGATAGATGCATCTGATCTCCGTACATCATATTGTGTTCGGTTATACATACGATGTCAATATTCTGTCCTTTTTCCCGTAACTCTTCCAAATTTAGAGTAAGTAGATCCGATTTACTGATTAATCCATTAATATTTTGGTGAATGATATAAACAGAGTTATACACGAAAAAAATTGTTTGTAACAGCTTTAGTCTCATTATCTAAACATACTTGCAAGTTTACAACGTCATCAGAGATAACACTGGTTTGAGTGGATTGTTCACAGCTAGTAATAACATCGTCGCCAGGTAAAGTACAAGTCTGTGTTGATTGGTCAATTTTTAACTTTGTCAATATTCGATTTTGCTCAACATACATTAAACTAAATAATACAAAATACTTAACTAATTAAGTAAGATAGAATCTGGTACTAAACATTATTCCCGCATCTATCCTACATTAACTTACCTAATAATTACCCAACTCTCTTAGACTGTCCAGAAGGGACCACTAGGCCAGCATCAATACTCTTACTCAACTGCATTGTTTCTTTAGCTACATTGGCTGCAACTCTACGGTTTATAGCAGCTGTTTGGATGTTGCTGTAATTTTCTATGAGTGATCCAGCATCCATTCCTGGTGGTACACCTCCTAAAGCATACTCACTGAAGATCTCAAAATAGTTAGATTTGAATTGCTTATGTTTTGCAGCATACTGTTTCACTATTTTAGTGATTATGAGGTCTCTAGTATGTCACAAATTTATTTTTGAAATCAATGTGTAAAATTTCTTTCAATAAATATCTACAAACATTAACAGTAAAATGGTGTTGCTTTCGTGGTACAATTTGACCATAATTCATATTCACAAATAGACCATGATATTTGCAGGTGATGGCGCTGCTTCAACCTCTTGTGTAGGGGAAGAAGTTATAAGCAATGTTCGGTTCTTGTCATGAATTGATGTTCTTTTCTTCTTCCTATTCGATTGGGCCTTTGAAATATCTGAGCATTCCAATTTTTTATAAACTTCTATTACTTTCAAATTCTTGGCTAATTCGTTTTTTAAGTTGCTTATTTCGTCATGTAGATTATCTATTTCGTTGGTTGCTGATTCGAGTTGTTTTGTTAAATTATTTACTTTAGATCGCAAGTCTTCACAGCAGGATTTGTTAGTGTCAATAGAAGTGTCTGGTAAGCTCAACATTGTTGTGTCAAGTATAGCTGTATTAGACAGTTCATGGAATGATATTGAACGTCTTAAGGCGGGTCCAGACATGTATCATTTGCCCGATCCGATCACCGTATCCGTATCTGCGTATTGTATCAAGCCCCGTATTAAGTTTTGGACGCCTCCGATTTGCTCCGTATCCGTATCTTCACAATAGTCATGATCGCGTATCAAATTGCCCAGTTCAGTTTCTGCTCTCGATCAAACATGTCGTCGCAGTTGGTTGAAGTGTACGAGAATTTAGCAATTTCATGTGCCTGTTTTATTGTCATTCACAATATTCTAACTTCAAAACCAAAACAGAGACGATGGTGGCAAACGGAATTATTTAGAAACAGATACAGACTTGGAGGAAGAGCTTTGATGAGAGACCTAAGATTTCAACACATAAGTGGTAAATACAAAAACTTCACCCGTATGGCACCTAGTGACTTCGAATATTTGATAAATTTGATTGGCCACAAAATTAAAAAAAAACGGATACTACATACAGGAAAGCAATTTCTGTTGAAGAAAGATTAAGTATCACTTTGAGATTTTTAGTCAGCGGAGATTCCTATACAAGCCTACAATATTTATTCAGAGTTTCGAAACAATCGATAAGTGTTATAGTGCCAGAGACCTGTCAAGCTATCGTGGAGGCATTAAAAGACAACATCAAGGTAGGATATTTTTTATTATAGAAATAATTATTGATCCATGCCATCAATTATTTATAATTTTATAAACAATTATTGTTTATTACTAATAATTGATGTCATGGATCAAATCACGAAAAGAATCTTCGGAATCCATCGACGAATCATCCACTTGAGTCACTGGACAATGTGCTTGATTTTCAGTCATGTGCGGGGCTAAACTTTGTGCTCTGTTTGAATAAGAAGAATTGACAGACATTTGTGGAGTTGTAGTCTCAGCCATGGGATACGTAGATGACGGAGTGGAGTACCCGCGCTGATATTCATATTGTCCACAATCAGCGTTATATAGGATGTTGTTTATTTGATGTTCCACAGTCATGTAGGTTTGCTTGGAATAACCCCTAAATTTGCTTGCCAAATAATTAGCGTATAGCTGATACTGGTCTAATCCAGAAGCGGGTGCAGTCGAAGCAGTAGCTACCGCTTTAGCAGCCGAAGCTGATGATTTCAGCAAATCAAATGCCGATTGCAACATTGGGTTCTGGTTCGCGACGTATTTTCTCTTTTTCGGAAGTGGAGATTTGAATTGCGATTTTGATGAATTCTTTGCATTATCGGTTGTTTGGTCCGATTCAGTGCTCGCGGTGGAACGGGGTTGTTTATCTTGTGACTGATCATGATCTTCACCTATGTCGTCATTTTCCTCATTTTCAGATGTATTATCCTTCAAAGCGCGGTCTTGGTCTTCCTGCAAGCAAAATAAAATAATTAATATATTTGTTACAGTTGCCTACATCGCATCAAGAATGGGAGAAAATTAGTTCCGAGTTTCAAAACTGTTGGGACCTTCCACACGTGGTTGGTGCTATGGACGGGAAACACATCATGTTGCAGGCACCTTTCAATAGCGGGTCGGAGTTTTATAATTATAAACAATTTTTTAGTATTGTTATGTTCGCTTTAGTTGATGCTTCATATAAATTTATATTTGTCGATGTAGGGTGTCAAGGGAGAATTTCCGATGGAGGTGTATTTAATGATTCCATTCTCAAGGAAAAAATTTCAAACAACTCATTAAATTTTCCATCTCCGAAACTATTAGAAGGAACGAATAGCATTATACCATACTATTTTGTAGCAGACAGTGCATTCCCGTTAGGTATCCATATGATGAAGCCATATCCAGGTGTACATCCTAAAGGATCATTAAAAAAAACATTTAATTATCGATTATCAAGAGTTCGACGAGTGGTTGAAAATGCTTTTGGCATTTCAGCTAGTGTTTTTAGAGTACTACGAAAGCCAATTCTACTCCAACCTGAAACGGCACAACTGATTGTGATGACAATATGTCATCTTCACAACTTCTTAATAAAAAGTACTAATTCTGCTAAAATTTATGCACCACCAGGTAGTATTGATAGTGAAGTAGAAGGGTCAGTAACAATGGGAAGATGGCGTCTCGAAAATAACGATATAACTTCATTATTGCCTATCACGAATACCCCACGCAGACCTTCTTTGTCGGCCCAGGTAATGAGGGATAAAATTGCTGAATATTGCTGTACAGTCGGAAAATTATCATGGCAAGATCATATGAATTAGACTTAAAGGCCGTAGCATATGCCGCCGCGGCAACCACATGGTGTCTCCTAATAAAAAAATTGTTTTAAAAAAATCAAAGTCAAAATAATTAAAGTTAAACGTAATAATGTGGTTGTGCTGAAGATACTCACAGTATTAATTCTCGGGCGAGGCTTGTTTCTGTCCATCAGAAATTGCAAAAATTTGAAAGCGAACCAAGAAGACTGGTATACTTCATCAGCTCCTATAATTTAAAATTATGCAATGATTACTACTACGATATAGAAATAAGTATAACTATTCTAATCCCATCACATTCAGAGTAAAGTTTTTAATTTCTGGCTTTTTCTGGTATTAGTGTGTAGTTAAATTAAAAATAATAATAACATTTTTTTATAATGTGTTTATGTTTTGTAATTTCATTTAATATGTATTTTACTTTTATATCCATATTGTAAAAAACTTAATCTAAGATTAAAGATAAATAAAGAGGAATAATAATAAAATAATAATTATAAAATATCAATTGAGTTTTCATGAACGGGTACGAGTAGAGTGCGTGCAAAATAATGCCACTCTGTTCGTCGACCGGGGAGGGGAGGGCGGGCGACTTGTGCGAACTTCACAAACCAGCATAGATTTTGCACGCACTATATAGCAGTATCTACTTACCTTTTCCTGTTGTGCTGGTTTTAGCGATTTTTGATTTTTCACGGCGAAGGGCAGCCAACAAATAATCCATCTTTTTCTTCAATTCGCCAACTGGACACTCCATTTCGACGGAGAGTTCATCCCAGGCCTCCTGCTTCAGATTCCTGTTGTAATAGCTTTTGTGGCTGGGGTCCCATAATACTTGCTTTTCTTTATAGGCCTCGATAAATTTAATAACATTTTCATTGTTCCAATTCATTGTTTTTACTTCACGGCAAGGACTGAAAATGACGCGCACGTGCAACCGACCGAGCGTCGCGAGTGACGCGTCCAGACTGACCCACGTCCGTATCTGTATCACCTTTGATGATCGGACAAAAACCGACATGACATGGGACGGGCCGTATCATAACGGCGTATCGAGATCGCGTATCATGATACGCGTATCATTACCCGTCCACATATGCGATCATGATACGCGTCGACGATACGGATACGGTGATCGGATCGGGCAAATGATACATGTCTGGACCCGCCTTTATACGACGGAACGTTACATTCTGCTCGTTATCCATATTATGTCTTTATTTGGAAGTAAACTTAAGAAAACTGTTATAAGAAATTTTTGATTCACAAAAAGTCTTGGGTGAATGCGAGGATCGAACCCGGACCACAAGAGTGTGAATGCGTCACAGGTACCGCTACGCCAACTAGGTCTTTACGTATTGAGTCGAAATAAGTCTACACAATCTACAATTGTTCAATTAGATTAAATTGGTCGTTATGATAGTCTTTTGAGTTTGTAATAAAATTGTTTTTTTTTTGCTGCTACCGTCAGTTCTTAATTTTGATTTCACATAGCACACAAATTAACTTTGTTTTGATTATAGTTATTTTGTTCTTTATTTAAGTTTCCTGTTTACTATTATTTCCACTGCACTAGGTTTGTTAAAGTTATTTTAAACGAAGGCCCTGATGATTTTGAGTGTCAACAGTATCTAAATTGCACTTAAATATATTAATACTTTAGTGTCTAAATTGTATTTGAATGCTCTAATCTTGTGCACAACACTCAGATAACACTAGTACTTATATATTATGTTATAATATTTACACTTCACTACTTATTTAGGGTTTACAAGTCCTTTAAACATTTTTTGCGAATAATATACACGGAGCTGATGTTACGCGTGACAGAACCTGTCAAATGCCTGATACTTGTATATATAAGTTAAAATGCGAATATATTGACAGTCAAATGAAATAATATGATTTATGGTAAAAAATTTGAAAATTTGTCTGATCAAATAATCAAAATATTACATACGACTTTACCCAAGTTTAATTGCACATAATATTATTTATTTTTTAATATTTTCATTTTTCTCTCTAGATCTTTGTTTTTTTCGTCTTCTTCCATAGCCCTATTTTTTAATATAATGGATTTTTTAATACATATCGCAAATGAACTTATTTTTATATGTTCAATATTTTTTATTACATGAGTTTCACATTTGTTTAATAATTAAAATCAACACTATTTAATACTATCATTATATTATTTTTTAATTTCTTTTCCCACCCATGATTTGTCAAATAATTATTTATTATATTAGCACACTGCTCTACTGATATCACTACATTTTTACAAACGTATTGTAATGCATTATTATCGTTGTACTCTCTCAAGCTCGTGAATATGTGAATGGCTTCTTGACGGCAATCTTGGCATTCATTGTGTCTAAGCTTTTTGAATATGAAGCCACTCACGTATGCACAAGCTTGACTCTCGGGCGTCGCTTCCTCTACAGTGTCAGCTGCATCAGATGACAATTTGTCCAATTCATCAACAGAAGTATCTAATAGAGAATCTAATGCCTGTTGTGGCTGCTCTTCTTCAAAATTATTTAAAAAAATGCTTTTAAATTGTTATTTAAAATTGAGTGGTCTTCTTCACAATTTTTTTTTTGGCCTGAGTGCCTTAAGTTTGTAATAATGGCGATTTTAATTCCCGCAACAAACCCACAACTGTATCTGATGCAGCCGAAACAATTTTCTAAAGCATCCTGGTTCAGTCGCCGCGTGGAAATTGCTTTAATGTTTTTATTTTGCAATTTTTTCCACAATCTCTCAATTCCGTTGAGAGTGTGGATCCATCCATCCTGTGAAGGAGGTTTATCCCTGGCTCCGATATATTTCATAGAAGCTATGAATCTTCGCATAGTATTAAAAAGTTCTATGTGAGGACTATGTGCCGTCATGTTCGTGGAATACTTCTTTCCTCTTCGTAGATCCTTGGTATCAAGCATTGACGGCATCGAAGAGATCATCATTTTTTTTTTAAGCTTGCCGTTACTTGAGCCTCCGTCGGAAGATCGCCTGAAAATAATTAATAACAAGTTTATTAAAAAATCCTCAAATTTTAAGAGTATGGGCGAAAATGAAATTTATAATCATTCAATCGAATTTCATCAACCGCCATAGACATTAATTATTAACTTACCTGATGCAATTTTTGATAATATACCAGCTGCAACAGAGTGGCTAAAAATTTGGGCTGCTAGATTAACCCTCATTTGTTGTTTCACATTTGGATGAATGTGTTGGTCCGTTAAAGCAGGGGCGAACACAAAATTGGGGTTATTTTTGTCCAGATTATAAAATGCTTCTATATGACTCCACTTTGCTGTACCTACCTATAATAATAATAAACTTATTTTTAATGTGTTGGTGAACCCAACCCAAGGAGAGATCATCATATCATTGGCAAGTATTCTTGGTAAAAGGGTAACCTTACAGGGTAAGTAAATCATAGGTATACATAGATTATAGATTAAAAAAAGATTGAGCTACTCGTAGTCTCATTCTAAGTTGTGAACTTGTTTCGTGGGTGACATACTAAATCAACAATACTATTGTACTATAGAATAAAATATATGTATGCTATATTTATATTTGTACATAAATAAACGTCAAAGACCCAGGTCAATCAGAAAAATATTGTTTTCCGCCATGACAGAAGCCGGGTACTGAGGTTGTCAAATATTCAAGTATACATTTATGGTTTACCTTTTTCAGGAATATTATCAGACTAAAAATCTGTAGTACACTCCACGTCATGTTTCATCAATAAATTGCGTGTGCATTTCAGCAGGTGAGGTGGATCCTGAATTGCGACATATTTTTTACCCATATAATTAAAATAAGATTCTCTTGTCGTTGCGCCCAAGGTTATTAATGTTTTGATGTTAACCGTTGATAGGTCACATATATGTAGTACCTACAACATAAACTTTTGCATTGATGCACTCGGTTAGTATCTGAAATTATAAATAAGTTATAATTGGTTAAGTGCATGTCGAGCCACGCAAAATGTAGGGTTCCGAAGAAGCCTACCCTGCACAAGTGTGGCCATAACCAGATCATATTCAATGAAAATTGCTCTTACAAATATTTTTCATACTAAAATAGATTTTGTAAGTTTATTGTTAATTACTTGTTAACTTGTAAAGCCTTCATAACCGTGATAGTTTTCCTTTTAAATTCATTATATTATGCTTTATATCTACGATTTTTAATAATCTAAATAATAATGATTAAATTATTACCTGTTTTAAAATTAATGTCATCCTATCGGCTGTTAATGCCTGTATAAAATAAAAAGCAACTGGTTGCTTCCATTTTTTGCGTAACACAGCCAACATGAAGACCAGTGCTTTAGATGCCACATCTTGGCTTCTGCCAAGATTGCCATGGTCCTGATATCCTAATATCATATCTTGCTTACTGTCGTAAAAGAGATGTTTTCTTATCGACATCTCGTCTAACAACAGCAAACAAATATTCTCTTTATCCGTGTTACTCTCTGCCATTTTTTTAATGACTCAAATATATGCATGTTTATTAGGGTGGATCGTTTTTTTTTTTGAAATGGCGTGGTGTGGAAAAGGTGCCAAATAGGGTCATAATTAAATGTTACTATTACGGCAATGTCAAAATTTTATTGCAAGAACTGCCGCCAGCTCACGTAATTTACCAAAAATACCTCAAAACTAGGGTTCAGGTAGCAATGAATAAAAACACCTTTAAGTTCCAAAAATTGTCTGTTTATTTATGAAATGTTTATATTATAGCTAACATAGTAAGTATCATAAAAATTGCAAAACAACAATATATTTTTAATAATAATTAGTTGAAAACTAAGAAAAAACCCGTTTCAAAGAAACTTATTTAATTTTATAGTCTTTTTTCTTATTAAACATAATGCGACAAAACTAGTTTATTTCGGATTCACCATTCCCGTCTTTCTGGTCCGCAGACAGCAGAACAGGACTCGGTAACTAATTTAATACATCTTTCAGTGGCCTGAGTGTGACATGTGGCATATTGCGGAATTTTGGTATGAACAGACTAAACAATAATTATCGTCTTCATCTGCATCATCTGTGTCTTCATTATCTTTCTCTGGCGCACTATTTTCCGTTCTTACAGCATTTTTACTGGTCAATTTCTTCCCTGTTTGCTTAGATTCATTTTTTTTAATTTTTATGTCTTTTTCTTACTAATCTTTATTTGCTTTGCCTCTAACGCTTCCTTTTCTGGCGTATCAGTGTATATTGCTTATATACTTTTTCCTTTAGATCTCCCAGTTTTAGATTTGACTCGAGGTGGTGCTTTTGGAAGCGGGACCAAATGTGGGGATGTATGATAAGAGAGACTTGATGTTGGTTGAACTGACGTCTGGGGCAAAAACTTATATGATGTTGAAGGTGCTGAAGAGGATACATTCTTAATCAGTTATGCAGGTAAAGACATATCTTGCTGATGCGATTGACCATGGGCGACTTCTTCATTTGCTTGGTCGGTAACGCTGGCTGGAGCAAAATCAATGTCAGGAAAAATGCCTTTGTTATATGGCCATACACCCGCGCATGCAAACCCTTGATTTACGTTATTTGGCGAAGCAGCAACAGAAATAGCTTCTTTAACAAGTGCTGGTAAATCATAAATTGTCATTCGTTGTCCTGAATGATCTTTCATGCAATGATCTGCAGCAATATTAAATCTAGTTTTGAATGGCTCAAAAACTGATCGGTCAACAGGTTGGAGTTTGTGAGACGTATGTGGTGGGAATGATAGTATTGAAATGAAGAATGATAGTTTTGGAAAAGAATGAATTCCTTAAACTCGTGAATATATATAATTCAGAGATTAAAACTAAATATCAGCATAGAAAAATAATCATAAAATAATCCGAATTCAAAAAAGTAATTAATTCACAATAAATTCAAAACCTCCTGTTAAAATCAAAATAGTAGTGCGGAATAGTACCTAGCGGAGTAGCATTGCCCAAAATGGCAACGTTGAAATGCACTGACGCGCAATGCCGAGCGGCGACCTTCGTAAATGCGGCATAGTGAATTAGAAAAACACGTAGTCAGGTTGTAATCAGTAAAATTAATTATTTATGTAGGTATGTTTAGTTTAAGCAATAACACCTAACAACCCGTCTCAAATGCATCGCTGACAAAGGAACGCAGCGTCGTCGCAGCGTTTCTGAGTTCTGTTCATCGTCGCGGACTTCGTGGCCACAAAATAAACAGATACTAGTAGTACAGAAGGTCCACTCAAGGAAGACTGGAGGTTCATCAACCTCCTCCGATGTTACCATAACTCTCGAACCGGTGTATGTATTATAGTCAGGAGTGTGAGTGACTGGAGATGGCGAATTATTTATTGTATGTTCGGAACAAATTGAATGAGATGTGCTAAATCTTCGCAGTAGATGGAGTCGGAGATAGGCGTTCAGAATATGTTGAGCATGATGTGCTAGGGCTCCGATACGCAGTAGATGTAGGCTGAGCTGGACTATTAGACAATCTGTTGTATCGGTTTTGACAATTTTGTTGGTGGCGTAGGAATAAGCCGTCTATTTCATACATGAAAAGTAATCTGTCATCTTCAGGTAGTGTCTTTATTTTTTTGGATAACATTTTACCATATAAGTCATAAACATTATCTTGGTCGGATTCTTTCCTATTTATGGTTGTTTTTAGAAAGCACTCGATCAATACGAGTTCCAGTTCGTTCGTCCAATTGACGCTCATTTTGGCGCAAACGTAAACAAATACAAATGAGCACGACCTCACGGCACGGAGTCTCGCGCGATACTGAATTCACGCGCGAGTGTGGATGAGCTTGCGTTCACGGGAGGTTTGCGCTTCGCAAACCCTTTGAAGCACGCGCAAAAACCGACACTTAACGGGGAACAAGGCGCGAAGCCCGCGAAGGGGCGCGAAAGCCTTCCACATTCACGGTTTGCGGGTGTTCGCGGCGCGAATGTGGAGCCCGCTTTATTAGATCGCCGCCTACGCGGCCCGTCATTCATAAATGAATTGCGACGTTGCCGTCCTTCAAGTACGCGTGTACACTGTACAGTGTTTCTTTTACATGTCAATTTAACATTTTTATTGGTTATTTTAATATTAAAAAAATAAAAATAAAACATTTTGTTTTCGATTGGTAATATTTTTTGTTAGTATGTATCGATGTTAAGTTAATTCTATTTAGAGTTTAATTTCCATTATTTGATGTGTTATATTCGTAAGTATTATAACCCTGGTAAGACAGGGTCGTGACACTATTCATTTCATCCATAACAACTTCTGTAATTTTGTGTCTAGTACGTGATTTTTGCATAGGAGTTAACTCCTTAATGTACGGCAACAAACTTTTAAAAAATAACAAATCTTCGCAATCTTGTTCTTGCCTTTTGCTGCTTTGCGACAGTTTAATTTGTAATAAGTTCAACTTGTCCTTCTCCAATTCCATAAATTCCTGTCTTACATCTTGTGCACATTTACGTTTGGTGCTCGTAAATTGTGTACCTGTCGATGAACCAGCTATTGACTAGGGAGTTGGGGACCGCTCATTATTATCACTACAGTTTCCATCAGTAGTTTCCTCTAAATTGCCTTCATTTAATTCTGGAGTAACGTCATCTTTTATAAACTGCATCACTTCAATGTGGCCATTGAAGAGTTTTGATCAGTTCCAGCATCACCAGAACGAGGAACCGGTTTTTTTAAACTCTTTCATAAATTGGTCCCGAATATTCTTCCTTTTTTTCCTTTTCTGTAAAAAATAAATATTGCTTAGTGCTGATGCCTTCTATAATTTTAGTAGGTATATTATGTAATTAGTATAGATCTAATTATTTAGATGTTACATAATAATATATATTAAATGTTTCAGATATCTTTCCACTGAGTTGGCATTTCGATCTTTGGCTTATAGCTTTCGTTTGGGTGTCAGTATAGTGTCTGAGATTGTTTATAGTACCTCTGAAGCTATTTGGAAAAATAAAATTGAATATCCACATGCCACTGCCATCTGAAGACCAGCTTAAGCAAATTTCTTCAGATTTTGAGAAAATGTGGAACTTTCCTAGTTGCATTGGCAATTTGGATGGTAAACATTGTAGAATTAAACGACCCAAAAGATCAGGATCAGCATTTTTTAACTACAAGCATTATTTCTCTATTGTTTTGCAAGTTCTGGCTGATGCGAACAAAATATTTTTAACTATTGAAGTGGGAGGTAAAGGAAAGCAAAGCGACGGCGCTCGGCGGTACATTTAACGCCTCTACCTGAACCGGCTACTCGAAAGAGGCGCATTCAATATTCCAGAACCAAGAACATTACCCAATTCTAACATTACAGCTCCATATGTTATAGTGGCCGATGAAGCTTATCCTCTTTAAGAGTATCTAATGCGTCCATTCCACAAAGAACATTGAATCAAGAGAGAGAACATTTAAATAATAGGTTATCAAGAGCGAGAAAAACCGTGGAGTGTGCATTTGAAATTTTATACAATAAATGGCAAGTTTAGTTAAAACCCATTGAAACTGATGTTAAACATGCACGCCTGATCATAAAAACCGCTTTCTTATTGCATAATATTGTGATTGATATAGATAGATGGTTACAATTGCAATGATTTGTTAACAACTGAAACTCAGCACCAAAGGCGACAAACTGGAAGAAACAACAATCCATCAAATCGAGCTAAACAAATTCGGAGTTTTTTCACGAATATTTTTGGGAGAACAATCGTTTAATATATACGTCGCCATTTTTATAATATTTTTGTATCTTTTGTAGTCTGTGGTATCCTTCCTATATAAAAATGAAAAGTTTAAAATATCTACAATATTTCAGTTACTCACCTTCCATATCAGGAAACAATTCCGCAATTTCCTTCCATAACTTATTCAGAATATTTCTGTTCATGTGATGCCTGTATTTGCTTTGCCAAATCGGAGTTCTAGCCTGAACAGCACTAATAAACTCTTCTGTATTGAAAGACATGATGAAAACGTGCTACCGTTTCTAGCGAAAAGTTCATACTGGTTGAATTGTGTTCATACTGGTTGAAGTGAATCGCGCGCTCCGTCGCTAGTTCGACGTGACGACACACAAACATCTCACGCGTTTGATATTGCCGCGAGCGGCGCGCGCACGCCAGTCACTAGCTTGCCCGCTACTTAGGCCGGTTACAGTGCTCCACCGACCGTCAGTACGTACGGTCCGTCCTGACGATACGCTTGAACCGACCGTCAGTTTGTATCATTCAGTGCTCTCCTGACCAACAAACTGACCGGACTGGTACAGTCGCACGCAATGGAACCGTTTACGAATTGTTTAATTGCTGCTTATTATCTTCGTAGACGTTTTAGGAATAGAAGAAGACGTAGATATCATGTACACCCTATCATCGCCCAAAGAACATTACAAGGGGAATTCACTACTATATATTCATTATTGCGCGAAGATGAAGAAAAGTTTTTTAATTACTTCAGAATGTCGATCAAAAGTTTTGATATAAAAAATGTGACACGTCTTAAAAAGTCTTCCTGTATTAATCCCATTCCACTAATTACTACCACCCACTAGTATGATAGAGATATATGGGACTCAATGGCAAAATAATGTTTAAAATAATCATGATTTTAAAATACCTTAATTACAATAAAAACACAGTTTCTTGTTTAACTATTATTATTTAAAAATAAAAATTCAGTTTTGTTTAAATACAACAAGGTCAGAAAAATCTGTTTGCTCTACGTTGGAATTGGAAACCATAACAGGCAGCATGTTAGGATAAATATTTGTGAGAAGCTGTTCCGAGATTCTTGTGCAGTAATATTGTTTGATGTTTGTGAATGAGATGAATAGGACTCTGGTGACGTGACGAAGTATGTCGTACTGGAAGACTGGGACTGGGGACGACTAAGAGCATTGTCACCATCATGAATCTTCGTAGCTATTTTTAGTACTTCAGAACGAAAAGTCAACTTTTGACTAATAGAAAATGAGTTAGTAATTAGTAACAGCGATGTGAAAAATGCCATGTCATCATTTTGTAGTATTGTACTATTCTCTTTAAACATTTGCAGCATCTGTTTGTCAAACTCAAATTATTCTTTTTTTATAGACCTTTTAGATTTTGTAATTCGTCTATTTTTTTTATTTTGACTTGTCTGGGATGCAGGCTCAGTATTTTTTTGTTCGAAAACTCTAGTGTCGAAAATAGTGCTTGTCGAAGGTTGTGGCTCGGGCTGGGGCTCGGGCTCAGGCTCAAAGTCGGGCACCGAAATATTTGTCTGGGAATCATCTGCCATTAGGGAGTTCTCGACTTCGACTGTGTGTTTCTTGTCGAGAAATTTCATGTGATCGTAATATATATACTTTTTTTTATCGCTCCGCCGCCCGCCAGATCCGGACTTCGTATTAATAATTGCAGCTTTAGACCTTGTATACGCATCCCAAGCTGTTCTCCATCTCTGTTGTATAATTTTATCTGTAACAAAAAAGTAACTAAGCTTATTTCTTTCTTTCAGGTACTTAGCAACTGGTCATACATTCACAGACTTGCATTACAGTTAACGTCTTGGGGTGTCAACAATCAGTTTTATCGTTAAGGAGGTGTGCAAAACAATTTGGGAAATTCTTCATGAAGAATGTCTTACATTGCCAACATCGCCTGAGGGATGGCTTCATATCATCAATGAATTTAACGAAATAGCAAACTTTCCAAATTGTGTTGGATGTATGGATGGCAAACATGTGAGAATAATCAATCCTGAACACAATTCCTGGCCTGTCTGGAAAGTCCTGTTTCAACCAAAATGCTGAGTGCATTTTCAGGTTTCATGAAAGGTGTCAAGGATAAAACGTCTCTAATCTTTACGTCTTTTATTCCAGGTTTTCCTACCAGCCGCAAATTCAAATCATGTTTGTTTACTGGCAAAACATTCTTCTTAAATGTAAAATTTAGATCTGGAGATGCATAAAATCTTGAGGTCGTTATCACTCCTTCAGGACTAAAGTCTAGTTTAACATATTGCTGTATGGCAAACCGAATTTTGTTTTTTCCTGTGGCTGTGGGTGTCTTAGACAAAAAAGACCTGTAAACCTTTATTCCAATCTTCAATAAGATAGCTAGCCATCAATACATTGAAGGGGCTAGGATTGCTTCTTGCTGATGGCATCACTTATAGTTTCCAAAGATTTTAGCAATATGCCATACCTTCCGAAGTTTCTGTCACATTGGTTATAAGAGTGGCCTCTTACTGGAAATATATGTTCGATTGGCATGTTCAAGCTTTTGGCCAACCATGTGGAGAACATTACCATTGTTACATTTTTATTTTGGCCTCCACAAGCATCAGAAAAAAATACATTTTTTTTAATTTTAGGTAAATCTTGCAACTTTTCTTTAATAAAATGATGTATGAATGAACAGACAGTGTTGGGTCCTTTTTTGGAATCAATTTCCAGAAAACAATAAAACGAACTTGATCCATCATTGTGACAGTGAATGTTGAAGTTAAAAAGCCATAATAATCTTTTATAAAATTGTGAAGTTATGTTAAGTTTTGGAATGGGTAAATTTTGAGCATAATCGAACTCCAATACAAGTGTTTCTGTGCCAGGATTATTCTGAACTGACTCCAAAACCTTTTTTTTTGAGCGCATTAAATGAGTCAATTTTTTTTTCAAATGCAAGTTGTATTGAATCAGACATGGATCTTCAGGTTTATTTTCCAATAGAACTTTACATTTTGTACAGTAGTCACAGACATCTGTTCTGGGTAGTCTAAACGAGTAAATAATGTTTTCACGAAAATATCTGTGATAAGTGTTATACTTCATTTTTAGGACAGTATTCTTTTGCTCGAAATAATACTGATGAAAGGCTCTGTAAAGTTTCAAAACGGATAAATCCGGATTTTCAAAATATCTTCTTTCACTGGCTCGACCATAGTGAGATTTTTTGCTCGGAAATAAAGCCCAGTGCTCTTTTATCATATTATAGACGTCCTGACCAATTTTGTTAGGACGATTGTCATGTTTTCCTCTCATATCACGAACTGGTTCTCCTGACAATTTAGTTTTTTGGACTACTCTTAGCCGTTTTTCCGATATTTTCAGTAGCGACAGTAATAATTTTCTGCAAATATTTATCTCTAAACCGTCTACAGTTAAAAAGTATTTCTATTGATTATCACGTTTGAACTTGTCAGGCCCAACATTCTCTCTCAACTTTAACACTTTTTCTAAACTCGACATTAAGAGGGTATCTTGCTGCGCTTTGTCACCTATATTCCGAAAGTCACAAAACAATTTTCTCTGTGCATTTTGATCGAGTTTAAAACAACATTTTTTGGTACAACACGTGGTAATATGTTTAAAAACCTTTTTAGATACCTTCTTTCCTCGAGATGACGTATATTCTTCACCCAAATTTCTTTTTAATTTTCGCACATTTTTTTTCACAAGTGTATGAAAACTTGTGGAAACGTAAAACGCACGTCTCGTATAAGTTATAATTTCGAGGCATTATGTCGTCGGAGTTCATGAGAATGTCATTTTCCCATATTGCTCCTGGTAGTGGGCTATTTTCATGAAATCTACGCCTTACATTCTGTGCAGTCTGTGGATCTGACAGGAACTCAACAGTTCTGCGTAGTGTGGTAAGGATGATGTTCTCTGGCCGAGGAATGACTGCGCCGCGTCCGTTAACAGGATCGGCGGCAACGGCTGGAACGTAGATCTACTCTTCGTACTTCAAATAGCCAACGGCGTTGATAATTCGTCGTATTGGTTCTGGTACAACTGTGATTGACGATGCTGCTCTCAACATGTCGTTGTTCACGCCGGGGAGCTTGATGTGTTCAGTGAGTCGTGGGACCACTGGCTAGTCGGTCTTAATGGCCTCGAGTTTTGCCTCAAATAGACCTAAGAACACCCTGTACATCGCGTAGATGTTGGGAATTCGGATGGTGTCGTGGTAAGAGGTGGAAATGAATGTTAAGTGACATAGACTCAATTCGATTCCCCTGGTGGTCATTTATAAAGTGATAGCCTTCAGGGTCTGCTGTTCACTCAGACGAGCGAGTGCGTCCTCCTCGTGGGATCCGACAAAGAGCTGCTTTCTTATATCTTCGTAAAGATTCTGGACCGTTTCATGGCCTTTCGTACGCCGCATCTGGTCGACGCGTCCCCGTTGATAGGTCTGACGGCCTTTGCTCTGTCGTCCTCTGCCTCGGTGTTGGCTGGTAGAAGTATTAGTATTCGGTAAGGGGGCGTCCATAAATTACGTGAGGTGTTTAAGGGGGGGAGGGGGTCGAGTCAAATCTCATCTAATCTTACGTTGGAGAGAGGGGGGGGGTCTCGGCAAATTTCACGCAATTTTTTTTCTGATTGAAACAAAAAAAAATTATACTATTTTGGTCCATTTAATCCAGATTGTACATGCTTAAGATTTAATCTTGAGCGTAATCGCGTAATACGATTAAGGTAATTCACTAATTCGTTCGAAAAAAAAGACGTATTGATTTAGAGAAAAGATGCTGCAGTACATGCGGTATTTACTTTGCATCTAGCACTAGAGCTGCAGAGCACAGGCGATCAGCCCACATTGCACCAGCTAAGCAAGCGCGTATGTTCCGCAAAGTGCGACCCTCACGGATTGTCACAAGACGAGCTAATGAGTTACTGTGAGCAAGTGCCAATGGCTTAAGTGGCTAGATCAGAACGAAGTTGAAGGAGCAGATGATTTTACTGAAAATCATATGGACATGTTGGTTCCAATAGTCTCTCTTGAGACTGTGCATGATTCTCCATGGATTGAATTAGAGTAGATATTCTTTTTTTAATCACAGTAGTTACGATTTAAGTATTCTATTGTTAAATTTTTATTACACTTATAATTAAACTCTCAGCAATATTGATTACTAGTCTTAACTAGTCGTAAATAAAAGCACGAAGCATTTTTTTTTTCTTTTTACAATAACAATCCAACACGTTTACGTAAGAAACCCACATTTTGAAAAATCTCACGTGAGATTGGGGGATGGGGGAGGGGGTTGAATAAAATCTCGCGACATCTCACCAGGGGGGAGGGAGGGACAGAAAATTCAAAAAAACACCTCACGTAATTTATGGACGCCCCCTAAAGTATCCATTGCGTTCAGCATGGGGGACGCAGAAAGAGAAACTTTTTTCCCTTTTTTTTGGGGAGCTCATGTTCACTCTGGCTAACATCTGATCTAAAGTCACTTGAATCACTCGTTTCAGTAATTTTTTTACATTAAAAAGTTTTTTTAAACTGCAGACAGGTCGTTACGTGTTTGAATTTAAACGCACTTTTGTTATCTATGCAATAAGGGCGTAGCACCACCTTCGATATTAATCATTTTAACGCCATCTAGAAGCGGTTGATCGAAACGAGTTTTTGGGATCCGAAACTAGATGGCTCTAAGCATGTTTTGATGTAATAACATGAAAACGGGCTTTGGGAACCGAACGCCCTTGTTGCTCCCAATGCTTCAATTGTATTTTTATTTTGCGCGTCGCAATTGTCTGCATATAAAATTACAGTTTTATAATCTCTGCAATACATTTGTAGAAACAGAACATATGCTGTTGTTACATCAAATGCTTTTCGATCTGATTCACCTTCATGCCACAACATCGCCGTCGCCGGCTTATTTCCTTTACCTATCCCGGCAAAGGTTTCATTGAAAAGGTTCAGTTTTCGCCTAAAAAAAAAAATTGTTCTGGCATGGTTATATATTTTTGCACATCTACGGTATATATCGCGATCCCCGAGTTCTCTTTTCCAGGATCTTTGCTTTCCGCATTCATGTGAGCTATTGAAATATTTTTACTGTCCAAACGTTGCGTATACAGAAAACAAATTTCACAGTTATGGTGAAACCGCACTTGAGCGACGCTACAGCGGAGAGGCGCGTCGCGGCATCGGAGCGGCGCGGCATTACCTAGCCGCACTGTACTGCAGCGGCGCTACAGTGAGCAGCAATTTTATTATTCATTCTTGGTTACCTGACGAACGAGATGGACGAAGTTATAGTGGTAGCTTTATTGTGCGAAGAGGCAGAAAAACTGGAAAGACATAGAGAGCGGTCTATATGGGTGCATGATATTCCAAATTCTCGTTGTAAAGAGGGAGAATACCACACGCTTTTTCCAAGACTTCTAAGAGACCCTCTACGATTTCATACTTACTTCCGGATGACAAAAGAGAAATTTTATGAATTGTTGCATGTTATAAAAACTCATATAGAAATCTACAAAACAAATCTTTTCGTCAAGCAATAAGTGCGGAAGAAAAACTCATGGTGACAATCAGGTATTTATTTATTTGATCATTGATTTATTCGTTACACTTGTATGTTATTGTTCCATCTGAATTTATGAAATAACGATAGCGAACCTGTGATTCTGGCTGCAAAATACTTTGAGATGGTTGTTGTATGCATTCAGTTACGTCATTCGTCGTTGGCTGTTCTGAAGCAGCCGTACATTTCAAATTCTCGTATCCTTCTTCAATGAATTGCGTTTCATTGTTCGTAGTTCTGACGCAGAAGTCGTAGGTATAAAATTTTCGGCTTCTGCTTGATTTTTTACTTTCAGCTGCAAATCGGGAGATAAATTCACAACTGTATCAGCCATGGCCTTAAAAAAGAAATGTATAGGATTAATGGACTCTCCAGAAGATGAAGTTGATCGGCTATCTAAATATTTCTGTAATACATTGGCTACTTGAGATTGCTGTATCTGTTTCTTTTTTCTGGCTGTCATGTTTGTAAAAATTGATTTTTTTGAAGAAGACCTTGGTGTTTCAATTTCAGTTGTAGATGTTTCTCTCGAAGACGGCTCCGGAGTTTTGAGATCAGGCATGGAGGTTGTTTTAGAATTAGGTCTTGGTAAATGTACTGAAGCAGAGGAAAGAGAAGTGGCTATTTCAAAGTCATCATCATCACTCACAATAGTATTGTCAATGTTTGTTTTTGATGTTCTTTCTTGGAAATGAGGACGCAGAAACTCCATTTGTTTTTTAAATCGCCACATTTTTATTTTCTTTGCTCCATCTTCACTTTTTGATTGTCGTCTTTTTAGAGATCTGTGATAAGCATCCCTTAACGACTTCCATTTCTCTTTGCAGACGATATCTGAAAATAAAACACATTGTTATTGTTATTTGTTTTCAGGTTCTTGGCTATCATTTGCTGCTGGCAGCTGGAGTAGACTTGCAGCTTTGGCATTTCCACGTCAATTTGCGGTCTCCGAGTTTTCTCCATCCACCTTCTGTAATGCCTGCACAGGGAAAGTCAAATTGTGCCTCACAGACTGAGCACGTGACACCATCCCTTGAATCAACATCACAGCGTTTGCACTTTAACATTTCGGGTGGTTTGGTAGAAAAAAAAAGTTTGAGAAACACTATCAAGTGGCCGTTTAGTATTAGAAGTAAGGCAACGCGACGGCATAAACGAGCGGTCAGTTCCCCGACTACTGTTGGACTGGGTTTTTCTTTGTATTTTGGTGGTCTTTTTTCCTCCACTGGTGGTTCTTCGGTTATTTCAATTTCCTTCAGTGGCAGCTCCATGGATACATCATTTTCTTGATTATCTGAAATAAATGTATTGTCCATCCATTATATGTGCCTTTTTTAATATTTACATTATTTATGAACCATCAATAACCTGTAGAAATACTGGACTTCATAAGAAAATATTTGAAAAATCATAATAAATAGCCGATATGTAAACTATGAGAACGCTTTAAAAAGAGATAAAATGTATCTAATTTGTATATTATTTGGAAAGGGGAATGCCGATTTTAGGCCCAGCAATGCCCAAAAAAAATAATTTAGTAAAAAAAAATATGGAAATTTTACGTTATTAACTCTTCTATTCAGGACGCGATACAAGTAAGTAACATTTTTTAATAAAAAATAAATATTGAAACGATACAACGAAATAAACAGACATTTGTTAGGTTGCCAATTTAATATCCGGGGAAAAACAAAAGATTTGTAGCAAAACATTGGTTTGACCTTTACATTATTTTACTTTATTTGTTCGTCCTTTTGTTTATAGAAGTCCCAATGCATTTATGTTAGAACATTTAGATTTGTAATCAACTTAAAAAATATAATATGATGATTTTAAAATGATCTACGTAATGCATCGATCAATACTTTGTTTGTGCAACGGCAACACTAAAACTTGTCAGTTGACACTTGACAATATTAGAAATGTCATTTCTGGTCATTTCATTACAAGTTTGTTTACATTGGCATCATAGTGATTAGCTGCGTTTATTTTTCTATTAAAATCGACGTTTTTGACCATGAATACTGACTCTGGTGATTCTCCTATACCTGACGACCACGGCTTGAATATGGATTCCGCTCTAGCTGATAATGACAACTCTCACGATAACTTGGATTTGATGTCAGTACCTATCGGAGACCCCGGCATACAACCTGGTTCGAGTTCTTCTCTGCGAACTGTTGCAAGTGAAGATGTATGCTGTGTAAATAAATTGTAATTTCAACATATCAATTGCAATTGCGAAAACAACCTTTGGAAATCGTCGAAGTTCGATCTCTCGTAAAAAGATGGGTTCGACATCAATAGGTAACTATAATAAGTTTTACAACTGTAATAATAATGTGCAAATATGACTCAAAATAAGATACCTATTCATACATGCAAACAAATACTCATATAATATTGTTTTTTCTTTTCCAGTCTATTACAAGACAGTGATAATTCGGTGTGCCATGCATGTTGGACCAAAGCATGGAATAAAATCAGGCAGCCAATAAGTCAACACTCAACAGACCCTATTGTTGACATTGTTGTCCACATTCATATCTCTATTAGCTGTGGCACCTCTCTTTTAAGGCAAAGGTCACATTCGCTGAACATTGATACACCACAACGGTTGACCAAATAAGGAATGTGATTGCATATCAAATTGCACCACAGCAGGTTAAGATAACAAACTATACTATTTTTAGAATCCTATTGAATGCAGTAAAATTGCTCTGAAATGTTTAAAAGGCTAACATTATATTTTTTTTTTGCAGCCTGTCTGTGTCATATTAATATTTTTCCTCCTGCTCAATTTTTTGACAATGTTTTAGTTTATGATGAATTAAATGTTTTCTATTAATATATTGTTTTATTTTCAACTATCTGCAATATTTAAATAATATATTTAGCTTTAATATGTTATGTAGGAAGACTTTTCAATACTTGTGTAGGGCACTTAAAAAAACCTTATAGTTTGGAAACTCCAACATTTTTCAATTTAGTTTCTTTTATCAATATATTATTTGGGGGGCATACTAAAATTAACATTCAATGTTACTTGTGCACTCAGGGCCTAACTCACTATGGCGGCTTGGCATCCCCCTTTTGGTTGATAGATATTGCTGTTTAAGTATGAAATTAGCACTGTCTTATAATCCATTTACACAATGCCTCTATACAGAACAGTAATTCCATGGTCAACTGTACTATGGAAAATATCTTATTTTTATAGTCCGGTTGAGCAGACAGCTATCACTAGTAATGAGTTGGGATGGCTTTATTCGTAACGGGGAACCATACATAATTAAAAAAAGAATATATACAGAAAGTTACTCACCAAACTCTTGTATTATGTAAATTATAATGTCCTTTTGTTATTTTCATTACAATTTTTATCATTTGCAGTTTTATTTTCGTCCTTGTCGCAAAAGTAATTAGTTGCACTGTCACAGTTGTTAGACAGCGGTCTCAACTGATCTCCCATCAATGCCAGTAGACATTATTGCTTTCTGAAAATATTTATTAATTCCATAAAATACCTCACTAATATTGTCAAAATAGTCTGCCCCACAAAACTACAATTTTACAATTAAAAGGGGAATGTGATATTTAATGTGTAGTCAATTGTTTATGTACTATTTCTTGACTACATATTGCCTGCGTCATGTACATTGAACTGTAATTGTAAAATTGTGGTTTTGTGAAAAGGACCCCAATAGACAAATTGATACCATTTAATAAGCATTACTAATTTTATACACACCTTGTCTTCAGCTTTAGCCTTTTTTAAGCTTTTTAAATCACATTGGCTTTTTTTTTCATATAATTCTGCTTCTACAATATTAGATACAAATAATATTAATAGACAAGTATGTAAAAGAAAACTGGAAGTCTTTCACAGAGATGTTATGTACAGAAGATTTCGCTCAATAATATTTGTTTGCACAGAGATCTAAAGTTAATTATGAAAAGTATAGAATAATAGTATGTAATAGACAATAAAAATTTAGGTACACACATTATCTTCAGCTGTTTTTTGTCTTGTTAGGCGTTTTAAATTCTGATAAGCTGTGTTCAGTTGCTTCGCTGTTCGTGGATTCTCAGCAGATGAGTTATATTCTTGAGCTATTTTTTCCCACGCCTCATTTTTCTTTTCGATTGTCACTGCATTGGTGCTCTTATTTTCTATTATTGTTTTGTACCGATTATAAAATTAGTAGCTATCCATTTCAAACAAATTTAATAGTACATTATTGCCGAGGTGCGGAAAGTAAGGCATTGCCTGACGAAACGAGATTGACATCCGAGCAGAGCGAGGCTGGCAGCTAGCCGAGTTATGGCAATATCTGTTTCCGCTGAGGCAGGTATAGTGCTTTTCTCAAGTAATGCGAGGAAATAATAGCAGCGTGTTAAAAAAATTGTTAAATTACCATTTATCTCCATATTCTTTTATTCAACAAGGTGGACAGATGACCTCATAAAGGTGGTGGGAAGCCGCTGGATGCAGGCCGCCTCCAACCGGTCCCTCTGGTTGATTATGATTTTACTCATATAATTGGAAAGTGTTTCGTGTTCAAATTTCAAACATAATACGATCTTTTCCGAGCATGTTTAAGAAAAACACATTTGTATAGATTGGAATGTTATATTTGAACAAAAGGTACTTACTTATCCACTATTGTTAAGAGCTCTTTCTTATCTCTCTCCGTATAGTTTTTTCGTCACATATTATCGGAAATTTGGTGAGTGTGAACTTTTATACAGAGTTTTATAACAACAAACAGACCACAATATCAGAGAACAATAAACACGAAAATATTTTAGATAAAATAGTTAACCTGTAAAGTTGAATTTGACATTTGGTGTCAAAAGGTAGAGACAAAGCTATGTGCTAGACAGAAACAAAACATAAATGAGTGAATGAAGTTGACCGATTTTAGCAAGAGTGGCCAGACAAAAAAAAATCACCTGTTAACAGTTGATTCGCTTATTTTACGGTAAATGGCTCATCTTTCAGAAACCCGTAGTTGTTTAACAGATTGTTAATTTTGACAATCTGTTAACTAACTGATTATTTGACGTACGTTTCAGAATGAACAGCTGGCGCACTGTTAGGACCTTCGACTCGGAGTAGAGCAGGGTGGTTGGAAAAACTCTGCGTTTGAACTGCATAACTTTGAGGACTGCCGTTTGACCTCGTTCCACCTGTATTAGGTGGGTTTTGCAAGTTCCTCCCCATGCAGAAATGCAGTAAGTAAGAACAGAGACATACAGGCTCTGGTAAACCAGGAAAAGAGTTTCTCTATCAGCTGATTGTCTGAGTTCTTTGAAAACATAAATTAACTTCCTAATTCGCGCGCACAGTACTTCAATATGGGGACGCCAGCTAAGGTGTTTGTCAATTTGAACTCCGAGGTATTTGGTACTTGGAACGACGGATAGGGTTAGGCAAGTGCAAGCATTGTGGGTGTGATGAAAAGCGGTCAGGCAAGTGTGGGCTTTGACTATGTCAGAAGCTACGGGAGGTGAGTTCGTGTTAGGGAGAGTGAATCGAACAACCTTGGTTTTCTCAATATTGAGGGTTAACAAATTCACCGAGAGCCATGTCATTACTCGTTGAACCGACCGCTCCGCTCTTTGCCTACAGTTTTCCCAGTTATCGTCATAGATGATCAGTGCCGTGTCATCTGCATAAGTGAGTATATATATAGAGGTATTGATAGGCGACACAAACCATCCATCCATGTAGAGTAAAAATGATGATGATGTCCGTTTAATGTCATGCCCTGACTTTAATCAAACTTGTAGTCGCATTTAAGTCAGGTTTTGACTTAAAAACGTCGAGGCCGCCATATTTACGGAACGTTTGATTAAATTTACTATGACAAATCTTCTACGATGTCCTACTCACCGCTCTGGTTTTCTTAAAGCTTCTTTCCCTGTCCAGGCGGTCTTCCTCTGGAATGCGCTCCCTCATGATACCAGGTAGGCCACCAGTCGGTTCACTTTTAAAGTAAAAGCTCGGGAACATTTGCTGAAGAAGCTGGCAGATTCGACTCCAAGTTAAATGATTGATTGATTTAGATTTTCTTCATTAATTTTTGTATATTTAACTCTCTTTACATTTTTTTTTATTATTTTGTTTTGTATGTATATATGTTACTGTAAAAGCCCGAACTACGGTAAATCTTAAGATTTTCCAGTAAAACCTAAGATTTACCTATTATGAATGGTAAATGTCCATATAAGTTTGGGATTCGAACTTTTACCATCATTTACTTGGTAAATCTTAGGATTTACATTAAAGGAACGGTAAACGTCGAATAAAATCGGGTCCACCCTTTATATCAGAACATTTTATGTCATAATTTTATTTTGCATAACAACGGATAGCATAAACTTCATTTCGCAGAAAATTGTTTGGCAGACACTCATTTAACATACATTCAAAACTCATAATTTTGTAAGTCAGAATTATCTCTAGACATAAATTTCATATCCATAATATTTAAAAGTAGAAACATCATAGCGCAGAAAGTTCACAGTCAGAATTGTCTTTTGGCATTATATTTCTGCTGACACTGCATGTTCTTGCCCTACTTTAGAAAAAGCTGACCATTTGAAGTATCTTGGTGTCATAATTGACTCCAATCTAAATTTCCGTAAACATATCGAGTTACTATGTGCTAGAGTGCGCAAACTAATATATGTTTTTAAGTATTTACGTAATGTAGCCGACTATAAATTAATAAAACAGGTTTATTTGGCGTTGTGCCAGTCTATTCTAACCTATTGCATAACGTCATGGGGTGGCGCGGGAAATTCGATTCTTCTCCCTCTAGAACGTGCTCAAAGAGCAATTCTAAAGGTTGCCACCTTTCGTCCGTTTAGATTTCCTACACAGCTCCTCTACAAAGCATGTAATGTGCTCACAGTACGGCAATTATTTATTCTTCACATTATATTACAGCAGCACTCTATCCTTCCCTATGACCCTGTTCCTTCCGATAGGAGAAGGAAGGACCTAGTTTGCACAATGCCTCAAACTAGGCATGCTTTTGCTAGTCGATTTTATATGTTTTTAGGACCTTTTCTGTATAATAGGCTCAACAAGAAACTAAACTTCTATAGTCTAAGTTATAGGAAATGTAATTTTGTATTATCAGATTATTTAACAATACTTGATTACACGGACACAGAAAAACTTCTAGAAGTCCTAGTTTGATATGTTATCCCCTGGTATCTAATTGCACGTATTTACTTTAAGTTAGTTTTAATGTTTTTGTACTAATTGGATTTTTGTTATAGTTGTTAATAGATTTACTTTAATTTCAAAATTTTTACTGTCCTAATTATATGATGCAATGTAAGTGATGGCCTGAAACACAGGTTTAAATAAACCTAGATCAGGCAGGTCGCTACCTAACATTTGAATTCGACATTTTCGTTACTTGCACCTGTTAATATATTTAAGTCATAGTTAATTTATAAGCGCTAATTAAAATTGTTTAAGAAATTACACTACAGCACTTAAATGTACTTTTGTAATATCTACTTTTTTAAAATAAATTATTCTTATTCTTATTCTTATTTCATACCAATAATCATTAAACGACAGAATTGTCATATCGCAGAAAGTTTATAGTTAGAATCATCTTTGTCATTATTTGTTGTCATTTATTTTAATTATTTATTTCTTTGAAATAATGTCATTTAATTCAATAAGTAATTATATTAATCTAAATAGTTCAGTTCTGGCTAACCTACTATAAACAATTTCTTTTTTCCGTTTCTGCTCCTCGCCGGCCGCTGCCGCGGCACAGCTCGCTACGCTCGCTCGGCTCGTGCGTAGGGGGTCACAGTTTTAACCTAACCTAACCTACCCATTTAATTTTTTAAAGGAATTAACCTAATCTAAATACTTGAGTTCCGGGTAACCTACTAAAAACAATATCTTTTTTTCTCAAAAAATCTTATTTTTGCCTTAATATTTTTGTATAATTGTAATTCACTGTATCAGTTCACGCCAGAATATTGGAAACTCAAAATAAATAACAAACATGGTAAATACCCCGTTTTAACCGTTAATAATAATGTTAGTGACCATGTCAGTTTAAAGACTTATATGCCTTTTAAAATTATTCTTAATGAAGTTCTGCCATCTGTTTAATTTAAAAAGTGAAATTATATTAAATAATCATCGCTCTAAATAAACATTATGCTAAACGATATAATGCTAAATTTGAATTCTGCCAATCGTAATTATACTAAATTTCATTCTGCCATCTTAAAAGTATGCCATTGTAAATTCGGAGTTTTAAACAACCATACGATAATTAGATCAAATAATTTACGCCTTATTATTCCTAAAACCAACATTCACCAGTCCACATTGGTAAAACCTAGCATATACTGAATTGGAATGGCAAAAGTCCGAAAAAGTCGTCACTTTATAATAAATACTTACATTTACCAACTCATGTTGGTAAATCTTAGGTTTTACTGGAAAATCTTAAGATTTACCGTAGTTCGAGCTTTTACAGTAACAGGTTCAGTATCAATATTTATTTTATTTCTATAAAAATATTGTGTGATTTTTTCCTATATTGAATTCGTTATTTATCAGTAAATGTTGTGTTGGATCTCAGTAAATTTTTAAAATGATTAATCTATACAGGTTGTTAAAAAGAATTGCCCGCAAAACTTACTAAAAAAATGTTTTTTTTTTCATATTTTGAGGAAAGTTGTTTCTTGGGGAAAGTTGTTCAGTTTCTTGTGTAGGTTCACCCCTGAAAGTTATGCCAGCAATTTTTTTTACATCCTATACAGTTATGAAAATGAATTTTAAATTATGCAAATGATTTTTTGTTTACAGTTGACGTTGTTCAAAGTGTTCCTAGTGGGTCGGCTGTGGTAATAAATGGTAAGATTTTTCGTAACGTATAACCTACCAGCTTTAAGTATATAGGGTGTAATCTTATTAGTGTATAACCCGACAAGGTGTGAAAGTATCCATCAAAACAATTAACTTTCCCTTAGAAACATGGGTCGAATTGTAAAAATGACTGAACTTCCCATAATAAAGCGATCACAGAGAAGTATGGGAAGGCCAATTTTTTTTTCATATTTCGACTCGACCTCGAAAAAATATAAAACTACTTTTTTAAGTCTTTTTATTAGAAAATTTTATGCATATCTATCGACACAGTAAGGAGCGGGGGGGCATAATTTTCTACTACTTACGGAATAATTTTCTACTACTTACGGAATAATTTTGTACTATATATTCAGTCATGAATCATTGGTTTGGGTCTTTATAATGACAATACTTGACAAAAGTATTAATTACTAGATTTAGTTACCTACATGTGTATAAAATACACATGTAGGTAACTAGTCTTAAATTATATTTTTAAATCACATACGATGAGTATTAATTATTACCTTTTGTTTTATCTACTCTTAAACTAAGAATAATTAAGACTCAAACAAGTTAAACAAAAACCAATAATATCCGTCTCAAAATCAAATTATACAAACTGAACGTACTTAAGCAAGATTTTTGTACTACCTATTCAGTCTTAAATAATTGGTTTACAACCATAATAACAAAAAAATCCTACTTTCGTACATAAGTATGTTCTTAAATATATTAAAAAAAACTAAAATCACAACCAAGAGTTTATAAAAAATTTATTATATTTTTTTTTGACAAATTATGTAGGTAACGGCTGTAATTATTTTTATTCATTTTTTTTTTCTAAACTTTGTTATAATTATATTATGGTTGTTTTTGTCATTTTTGAAGTTTTCGAAAAAAAATATAACGGTTAATGTTATTTGTTTAAAACAAATTGTTAAATTAATAAACCATTACATTATTTATAAAAAAAAAAATATTTTTCTGTTATTCCATTTAAAAGGGGATTATTTTAAGAATAAAATAATTTCTTTACAAATTATTTAAACAATTGAAATATAAAGAAAACGATTATAAACAATAAAAAAAAATATTTAAGATTCCGAATCGAATGAGGTATCGCACATATTTTTAGGAGCTTTATTTCTATTTAACACGTTTTTGAATATGTTGACTAGACTAATGGATGTTCTTTTTAAGCGTGAATAGTGTCAATTTTTTTTTCATGAAAATTCTTTTCAAATTTAAATCTACTAACAGGTTGACTAGTTTCAGTGCAATATTTCTGATACGCTTTGTATAAATCGGTAAGAGAACCATAGATTGGTTCGAGAAAGAGTTCAGATGTATCTTTTCTTGCGTAATGAGACGGCAATTTCGGCAAACTGGTAAAAATATTGTTTAAAATCGAAAGTTTTGTTTCTACTTCTGCTCTTGGAGTCTTTGTTTTCGAATCATATATTGCATCATGGTTTGAAGTAATGCCAAACTCACTCTTTTTCACCTATGCTTGAACAGTGAACGATCCCAGTGACAATGTGTTTAAAAACATTAGTTTACATACCTGTACTTTATTTGAACAGTCTTTCTCAATTGGCAAAAAATATTATAGGGTTTCTTCCCGTCGAGATGGTTCACTAGCTAATTTTATTTTTTTCACAATCAAAAGCAGATAGGTACAGTCGGGGGCACAATTGGAGAGGCAAAATTACAACGTAACAAACAGCTTGACGTTTAGTTTGACTTATGACCTTATATTTTCAAGCATATAGTCGTTGTCGTCAACAAGTGATTGTAGCTCATAATTTCAATTTATAAATTAGAGTCAGGATGGCTTACCGGTTAATCGGGTTCGGACAAACGTGTGAATCGATTAGCCGTGAGTTCAAATCTAACGCAAGATTGTAGACTTTTTGTAACTTTTTATTTGGTTGGTGGTAATGGGACAGAAATATTTTATTCTTTACGTTGTTTGCTTTGTTCACACAATAATTCTTTAAGTTAGGGAGGTAGATCATAAAAAGTAACTAAAGAATAAAGATCTCTGTGAGGTAGACATGACTTTTATGAATAATTAACTTGATCGGAATATTAACGTTGTCGATTGATTGTAGTTGTTGGTTGGTGAAGTGTGGCTTAATAGATAGCGGTATAATTATTATTCTCAAAACTCAAAATGCAGGCAAATATTTATATTGAGGCGAGGGTGACTATTATTGCACTGCATAAAAGTGGTTTTAATGGAACACTAATATCTGATTAAACCGGACTAAATGTGAGTATTATATTTATGAATTAAATAAATAAATAAATATCTTGGGACAACTCACACACGGCTATCTGATCCCAAGCTAAGCAGAGCTTGTGTTATGGTAACCAGACAACTGATATACATACTTATATAATTTACTAGCTGACCCGGCGAACTTTGTTCCGCCTTAATGGCAATAAATAAGCAGATTGTGTTTTTTTTTTATTGGAAAAAATACAAAAAAAAATTAAATAACTACAAAAATCATTCATTATTATTTCGTATTTTAGTACATAGGTTGCTCTTCACTTAAGCACCTTGTGATACACGACATTTTTTGTTTTATTATCAGGCGCAAAAACAAACAACGCAGATGGTCTTCCCACCCGTGAACACGCCACGTATAATTGACCATGGGAAAAACATGAATGTTCTAGATTTAAACCACAAACTTTTAAGGATTGGCCTTGTGATTTGTTGATGGTCATGGCAAATGCAAGACGTATCGGAAATTGAAGTCTTTTAAATTCAAACGGCATGTCGGTTGGGATCATCGGGATCCTCGGAATGAGAACTTCCTCACCTTTGAATTTTCCTATCATTATCAAATTCAAATTCAAATTCAAATTCATTTAATTGTCTGAATATGGTACATTTTTATGGTCTTAAATATAAACAAAGGTCTCGTCATATTCTGCCACTGGGGGCGTGCAAATATTTGGTACAAAACAAAATTTTAAGACAAACATTGAATAGGAATAAAAAATTACAATTAGTGGCATGTCAATTAAATAAATATTATAAGCATTCAGTACAATGTCATATTATTATTCAATGTCAAACTTAAATAGAGATGTCAATGATTATATGATTACAATTAAATTAGGATGTCAAAGTATCATTCAAATAGTCTTTTAAATTATAGTAACATTTTTTATACAACAAAGCTTTAAATTCTTTTTTAAATTCATTTAAATTCAATTCTTTGATTTCCTTTGGGATTTTGTTAAAGACTTGCGGGGCTATGCAGAATATGCTTTTCCACATTAAAGCTGTTCTGGCTCTACGTCCGCGTAACATATCATTCCGCCTATTCCGTTTGACTGTATCGGATAAGTTAGGAAACAGGTGTGAGTTCAACTTAACAAATAAGGCAGTTTCATAAATATACAATGACGGTAGTGTTAAAATTTTATAGTTTTGAAAAAATGGTTTACAACTGTCCGTTACTTTTAGTTTAAACATGGCTCTGACAGACCGCTTTTGCGCTTTAAAAGCGGCTTCTCTATTCGTAGAGTTACCCCAAAATATAATGCCATATCGTAGCGTAAATTACATTGTTCATCAATTTACTAATCACCAAACGCGTACCGTTGCACAGTTTTGGTTGGTTTATGTTTCGAAGCATGATTACTACGGAGCCAACCTTTAGGCGTAAATTGTGCGGTGGTAAGCCAGGCACGTCCAAAGAGTTTAAAAATTCAATTGGATAGTTGGTGGCTTCATCTTCATTTGTGACGCAGTCAATAGATTTAAATGAATGCATTGTTCCAATGATTTTATTTTGAATTATGTAGTTCAGGTCATCTACGTCTTTATTCTTAGCCGCTAAAATTGCTCGCTCACTCAACCATTCATTATTTTTGTAGTTAGAAATAATATTTGGAAATACATTGTTGATAAGTTCGTCTTTTGATGAGACAAAATTACAGAAATTATTTGGAAATGATATTAATCCGCTTGATTCATCGACAGGTACTTGACCATTACCGATAGTCAGCAATTGCTCCGAGAAATCTTCAGCAGATGTATCATTAAGCAATGTAACTCTCATGTTTGTTGTCAGCTGCAGTTTCTTCACATAGCGCCATAGATTTGACGATTTGAGGCAAGCGTTTATTTCGTCGGCAGCCGTTGATCTTGGAATTACTGGCAGTATTTGGCGGAAATCGCCAGACAGTAAAACCATTGCTCCTCCAAAACATCTCGAGTCATTGCGTAAATCTTTTAAAGTTCGGTTAAGTGCTTCTAATGCACGTTTATGCGCCATTGTGCATTCGTCCCAGATTATGATTTTCGTTGCCGCTAAAACTTTGGCCATTGCTGAGTGTTTTGCAATATTACACGTTGGTTCTTCAATAGTTTGAAGATTTAACGGTAATTTGAATGCTGAATGAGCCGTACGGCATCCTTCTAACAATGTGGCTGCTATTCCAGAAGAAGCAACTGCAACAGCTATGTTGGATCTCGACCGAACAGTTGCTAAAACTAATGACATAAGGAATGTCTTGCCAGTTCCACCAGGGGCATCTAGGAAATATAAACCACCATTTTCATCAGCGATTGCCTTCATTAAAGTATCATAAACTTCCTTTTGTTGGTAATTCAACAGGGGTACATTCCTTTGGACTACTAAATCTAATTCCTGGTGATTATATTCACGTTCCCGTTCCAATTCTCGATTAAATGCGTCATTCATTTCACGATTTGGCGCTGGCATTCCTAACCTGATTAATAAATTACCGCACATGAGGTAACACATATCTTCGATCAAGAGTAAAGCGCGATTATGTATCTCCTCATTCATCTCAATATCGTGATTTCTGGAACTGACACGACTTTGATGTAAAATATCTTCTGACATACTATCCTTGTATTTGTGCCACAGGTTACATGGGTTTGATGGAAAACATGTCGAAATTATGATAGCGAATAATGTGCGTATCTGACTTGGAGATGCAGAGATAATGGCTTCAGCGATTGTCGTATCCCAATGGGTATCGTTTTCTAATAAGTTCAATTCTTCACATGCAGCACGATATGTTGGGAATATTACACCATTAACAGTTCGTAGTGTCTCAAATGAAGTTGGCCCACGCACATTTACCAGCAACAACCGCAAATAGAAACATTCATTATTCTTTGGATGAACTGTATACATACGACCAAGAGCATCAGTAGAACGCACATCTGGATACCCAGGAACCGCATCACCTTGCTTCCGTCTTTGAAAATTCTTGGAAGAAGCATTCCAAGTATAATAACGTGGCATCTCCGAGTAAAGCAAAGTTCGTGCAAACTGATCGCTTTGGCAGATTGCAAAAAAACTGGTCAATGTAGTTGCTGGAGGTGTTTCAGCACGTTGCGTAGCATTCGAAGCCGTGAAATATACTCGTTGACCATTCTCCAGATGCACCGCCAAATGTATAACAGTAGGATGACGTTCGTGAATGGGAAATGCGAATATACGCCAAATCGCTTCATTACAGTTCACATAACGACCAACTTGATAGCGTGAAATTTCATCGTTGGTATTCGAGGATTGCAATCCAAAAACCGCCATATCACTGCCTTTCGTGACATATTTGCAAATATATTTTATTGACTTAACTGAATTGCAGTATTCAACGTTGCAATGTGTCTTGAACGTTTTAGAAATAAGTGGCGAATATGGAACAATCCAACTGTTGTCGATAACGAAATCCATTCTTTTCACTTTCGTTGTGACAGTTCTACCGTTGTCATCTGGTGATCGACGCCGATACAGCGGATACCCATCGTTGCCAGTGACAGTCTCCGCCGTTAATTTCCGTGGATATCGTTTAGAGCACCTTCCATCGACCATGCAAGGTGATTGGGGGTTGATGGCACCACACGGTCCATGAATCATATTAGTAGTAACAACATCATGTAGGTCTGGATCGACTTCATTATCAGGAATCTCGGCACATATGATATCATCTATTTGGTCAGGCTGAATTCTTTCCACTAACCAAATAAGAATGTGTGCGTGCGGCAGGCCTCTCTTTTGCCATTCGATTGAATACATCCAGCATCGAGTATCTCCAAAGATGCGTTGTTTAACAATAAAGTTCATCAGGGACCGAATTTTTTGCCTGAATATACGTGCTGTGATGTCGTGTCTATCATTTGATGTTTGTCCGGGAAGCAGCAATTGAGTAATTTCTATCCATTTTGGATTACAGGTAAAAGTAATAAAGAGATCTGGCCGGCCGTAATGACGAACATATGTCATTGCATCTTGTGCATATTCATGCATATGACGTGGGCTACCAATGTACGTCGCCGGCAGAATAGTTAATCGACCAATATTAGCTGCATTTCCTTCAGTACTAACTGCATCACGTAAATGGATGTATTCCTCAGAACGCAGTTTGGCTTGGTTCAACCTAATAAATGTTAAACGTTCCGTTTCTATTTTTACATACATGTCAACGCAATACTGCTGAAACAATCGACGAAACCGCAGCAAATAGTTGTCAGCATTTTGACGAATCATCAAACGATATGCATAATAATTCATTGAGCTAACTTTCTTTGTAGTTTCTTCACCTGAAATTAAAAATTTGATAATTAACCATTTCAAAGGCAAATAATACAGACATTAACCATTATTAAGATACTGATACTTAACATTCAATGGATTTATCATTTTAATATTAAAATAATATCCATCTTCTCCTTGCCAAAACATCAGTGGGTACTGCAATGCGTCATATGATCGATGAGTTTCAGATATTTGTTGCAGTTGCCCAGTATCGCGACGTGTAAGCACAATATCGCGTCTTTCCAATTGTTCACCAACAATCAGGATGGCAACTTCGTCTACTGTTGGAGCATTAAATGTGCGTTCGTGTGTTCCAGATGGTCGTTTATCTGCTTTGATGACAACTTTATAGTCATCATTTGGCATGCGCTCTAAAGCACTCTTAAACAACCTGACCAACGCATGATGTTCATGAAGCAGACACTGCAAGTCTTGAAGAATTGCTCGCTTCATTCCTGCATTGATCCCTAGGCGTCGATCAAGTTGTTCTTCCATGTTGCCCATGAAATATATTTGTAAAAATTTATTCTGTGTATCTTCGAAAGGTAGTAATGCTCCAATTCGATGGTGAATTTGTCCTTGTATCTACAAAATAAAAACCAGACAGTATTAACATGTTTATAAACACTTTTTCTGTGGGAGGGTAGAGTTCAGTATTAGCAAATATAGTACATACCAATAGATAAAGTAAGTTATTATTTAACTACATTCTATGTAAGTACAAAAATAAATACCTTAAATGTCGGATTAAATCCTTCTTCTTCGATAATGTCTGCCCCAAATGACGTCATTTGGAAACAACTATTGTATTTTCGAGTATTTGCAAGAAAGTGGCGTGATTCTTGTGTTTCGCCAGAAAGCAATGAATACAACGGCTCATGTGGCGCAGTCAACACTGGCAATTTCACTTTACCATTAAGGCAGCATAATCCAGGCGTTTCTCCGGAAAACTTTAATGCACCACAATACTTGCAAACAACGTCCATTTGCCCAATGCAAACGCTAGGATGCAAGCTGTAATCATTGCTGCAATCGTATCGAAACGCTGCTCGATTCAAATCAGCTAAATATCTTGTTCTGCGTCGCAAATTATCTATTTGTTGACTTCTGTTGTTCGCTCGACGATTCTGCATTGCCAACCGAGCTGTTTCACGGGCTGCTTCACTTTGCTCTCGTGATTGAGAAGCACGAAGTCGAGCCATACTATCGCGGCGCTGTTCACGTGCAATTTCTTGTTCTTCTTCAGTCCTTTCATTTGCAGTATTTTGTATTCTTCTTGCATTACGGCTTTGTCGGGAAAGATTCGATCGTCTTGGTCGCGGCATTATTAATTAAACTTCACTTCACTTCAATCCACTTGTTAATTATTTATTTAAAAGAAATAGTTTTAATATTGATTTCACAAATATCAAATTGTCATCCATACGTCATTATATAGCTGTCATTTGCGTTTTGTTATACCAAGTCTGATTCTTTTTTGTTATACCACGTTTTATAGTGACTGACGTTTCATGTCAAGTCACACGGGAACGCTGTAGAACGGGATAAAAAGTATCCTATGTCCGTCTCCTGGCTCTAAGCTACCTCCCTACCAATTTTCAGCCAAATCTGTTCTGCCGTTCTTGAGTTATAAGTGGTGTAACTAACACGACTTTCTTTTATATATATAGATAAATACATACATTTTATAGATAAATCACACCCAGACACAGAACAAACAATCATGCTCATCACACAAAATTTGTCCTGGGTGGGAATCGAACCCACGACCTCCGGCTCAGCAGTCAAGGCCACTAAACACTAGACCAACAGGCCCGTCATTATAACTTAAACTTTTATTTGATATTTGCCTAATAATAAACTGAGGAATAAGGATTAATTCTTTTTTATTCACTGACTTTTAAAAAAGGAGAAGGTTGTTGTTTTTTATCATGAGGATTTTAATTTGTTAGGTCTGAGAACAGTTCGTCGGATATTTTTTACACCCCTAGGTCTAGGTGAAAAGGGTGGATCTCTCCAGAAAAGGAGCTGCAGAGCAGCGGGTGAAACCGCTGGCCACCGTTACGTTACCGTCACCGTTAAAAATGTTATAGCTGCTTAATATCACTTTCTTTTTGTTTTAGAAGAATACTGTAAGTCACTGAATTAAAAGATGCGAGGAAAACGGTAGCCGTCGCACAGCGACGACAAATTGTTGACGAGTTTGAAACGAATGCTTTCACACCAACGAGCTTTGCAGAATTATTCGATACCTGGATGCGATAACCGGAACCGAAATATGTGTGGTAATATGGTAACATGTGCAAATGTCTACTTGACTGCATTGAAAATAATGGAGGATATACTAAATATTAATATCTAGATGTTTTTGTTGTAATTATTAAACGGTGTAGCTAAATATTGAGTAACATTTAATTGAGGTTAAGTTTCAATCTTCTTTTCGTTAAGAAAATGAACACTTAAGCTATAACCTCAATTCATTCATTCATTGTGACGTTACATAATAATAAAACATGTTCATAAAGTCTAAATCATAAACATTAGTTTTCATTAAACTCTGCACAAAACCGATACCCAAAGACATTAAAATATTAACGAACCGATACCTGTATCAACAATTATATTTCTGTTATTAGAATATTAATTTTCTTGATATGTTATTATTAATTGACTAAGTGGGTAAACCACAAAAAAAGTGTTAGAAAGTTACAAGTGAACTTCTTTTATCTAAGTTGGAATGTGACGTCACAATTCTCATTAAAGTTTGTTAATTGTAGAATAAAACGTTTTTATATAACATTTTTATTATCATTCAGCACGACTTTTTTATTTCCACCTTCGAACACCGAAAAGATAAATTTAAAATTACATAAATAGTGAAGTAAATATTAAAATAAGTAATATTTAACTTCATATAAATAAACATAAACATTTTTTTGATTAAAACCTTAATATGGTTTTAAAGAAACAAAAACAACTACACCTTTTGAATGATACTCGAACTCGGGACACAATGATCGCTAATCCATGGCTAAATCCAAACAGCTAGCAGCACATATTAAAACCAAGCGAATTTTAGCAATACAATGTAACGAACGGGTTGCCACTATAACGCGTAAATGCAACAGATATAATATAATGTTATTTCGCTCTAATGCGACTACAATTTGTGTGTGTGTGTTATCTGTTGAATGTTAAGGCATCACTCATACACGCACACGCACTGACAGTGCAGACAATCCTTAGCGATGCTTGAAAATATAAGGTCGTAAGTCAAACTAAACGTCAAGCTGTTACGTTGTAATTTTGCCTCTCCAATTGTGCCCCCGACTGTACACCTTTTATGTGTACGCTAAATTTCACAAATAGAAGCATAAAAACTTCCATTTCAAAACTTGAATAGACAAAACAATTAAAACCTATTGTTTGACAAAATAATAAAAAAGAATTCCCCCTTTTTATATTTTTTTTTAATTACAGCTTCAGGGTTTCCCTTTCTGTTGGAACGAAGGGTCCCAATTGTGTGGGTTTTAAGGTCTAAAAGTTTCTCTGAGAGCGGCACAGAATTATAAAAGTTATCCATATTGGTTCCTCGGAGCTGAGAATCAACACTCTAAGGCGCGTCGCCCACACGACCAACAGTCGAGGCGCAGTCGGGGCGCGGGCGCGTTAGGCGCGACGCCCACACGACATTTGTATAGAAAATCTCGTATAATTCGTGTCCTTTTAGAAGGTAAGGTCTCATTAATCTCAATACCAACTTCTGTAACTTTGATCCAGTTTCACCAGAATCATCCTCAAGATCCTCTGTTCCAGTGTACATCTTAATATTCAATACGTATCCGTCAGAGGTGGTAAGAACATAAAACTTTATTCCGTATTTAGTTTTTTTGTTTTTCATAAATGTACGGAATATCAATCGCCCTCTAAAAAGCATTAAAGACTCATCCAGTGATAGCTCTTTTGTTGGATAAAAAACAGTTTTAAAATTTTCTGTAAGCATATTTATAAAGTCACTTATCTTGGCAGATCCAACAGAGTTCAATTGGGAAGCAGCATATAAACACCGTAAAATTTGCTCGTAACGTCGACCTGACATTTTATAGCTAAAAATTGGGTGATAATACAGTGGGTCACTGTGCGTAAAAAGCTTTTGCCTTTGTGGAATTTTCACGTGCCCTTGAAGCAATGAAAGTGCAAAAAACTTCTTCATTTCATCTGCATTCGTTTCACGAAAAGCCTTCATTCTGCAGTTTCTAGTATGTGGGCGAGATTGGTTCACTAACGCGTTGCCGTAAGCGTTAGTACATGTTACTAAATAATCGATTATTTGCGATGTAAAAATAATATCAAACATTCCTTGAACAGTGGTATTTTCGTTGATATCAACGCGGGGGCCAGTTGTTGCATCATCAAAATTAAAATTGGGAATATCAGATACAGAATTTTCCCAACACTCACTTTCTGGAGGTGGTGTACTCGAACGAACAGGTTGTCGCGCCTGCCCTCGTGTTGACTGCTGTAAAACTAAATCTTGATGTGCTTGACTAGCACTGTAAGATTGGCGGCGCTCGATAGTAGCTAGGCGTGCACCTACAGGTTCACTAGAGGAAATAGAGAGGTGATGACGCTCCTCGGAAACACAACGTCGATGTGGCTGATTGTGAGGGCGTCGGCGTTCTTCAGAGGCAGATCTTGTTTGTGGCAGCTTAACAGACTCACTGTGAGGGCGTCGGCATTCTTCAGAAGCAGATCTTGTTCGCGGCAGTTCAGGAGACCCACTAAGAGGGCGTTGGTATTCCTCGGAGGAGCATTGGTTCTGTGTGTGTGTGAGGCCTACAAAAAAAGCGGCGGCTCTCCTCGAAAGAAGCGCGGTGCTCTAAAGGGCTAACAGGAAGAAAATCTTCGGTTGAAGTATCAGAGATATCAGAACAAGGACTTTCTGACACGCGGCGCAGCTCCAGCCATAAAGCGCTTTCTGCTTGCAGAACAGTATTGCGCTCGATTTCGTGGCGATTCATGGTTTGCTGTCGCAAATTATATGCAATTATGTATTATATAATAATCATCGCAAGTCATGTCGGGACGTTGGCATTGACTGCCATATTGGCTTTCTGCGCTACCAAATTGCAGATGCCTGCGACAACGCTTAATGCCTGCCTCAGTCCTATTACTATTGGCTAAATGTCATTTAAGTTCTAAAACTTTTAAAGTTGGTCCTGGAGATTTTTGCAAAATTGATTCAAATAAATGATATTGAGGGCGACCTGTATTAACACATTCACTGCTTAAGATATTATTAAAATAATTAGCCAGGAACCAAATTTTTTTAAAGCGTATTTTGATTATGTATATATGTATGTTTAAAAATATGGATAAAAGTAAATTGTTATTATTATTCTTTTAATAAAAAATAACCTTTTTCGGATCCGAGTGTTCGGCACATAGCGCGCCAGGTGCCGGTCACTCGGATCCGAGCGCTAGGGACAACAACGGTTGAAATAAAACTACTGCACAGATTTCGATAATTCTTTTACCATTCAAAAGCTACATTATCCCTAAGCAAAATAGGCTATAGATAGTAAATAAAATATAATACGCATTTGAATAATTATTTATTAAGGAAAACATAAATCTGAGCGATACAATCATAATTATCAAAAATCAAATCAAAGCCATAGAATCAAATTTAAAACAATAATCATGTAATTTAAAACACTTAGGAATGTGCTAGGCAGAAGCATTTTGTACAGAAACCTGGAGAACCTTCACATTGCTTACATTCATAAATTGTTTGCACCCTTTTTTTTGTGCTTTGCAACCTTTGCATTCTTTTCGGGCCACTTCGATGGTTTCTTTCGTGACACTTCCTACTGTCTTAAGTCTCGTCCGGGTCTTTTCTATTTTAGTGAGTTCGTGTTTCACTTTCAAAACATTGCGTCGATTGACGTTATTAGGATCAGGTAAAAGCTTTTCCAGTATCTTCATACGGAAATCATATAGATTTAATTTATCATTCGCCGAAAAATTATTGTACAAGTGCAATGCATTAGTGAGGCTCATTTGCAGCATATGCACAAACAGCTTCTTGTACCAACGCAGCGTCTTCCTTTGGACTGGATAGTATGCCAACATCTGATCTTGAAGATCAACGCCCGACATAAAATTATTGTAATGGACGATTGCCATTGGTTTCATTAAATGATAAATGATAAATGATGTTTATTTTGCAAGTAGGTTTTCACAAACACTTTTACACGTCATTTTTTTTTAAACTAGATGAGGCCGGTGTTTCATACCCGACTACTCTGAGAAGAAACAGCCGAAACAAACTCAGAGGTCATAGTCTCTTTTAAGGTCCAGACAAAATAATCTTGGTCAACTTACATGAGGACCATGCAGATAGTGTCTGAAATGGTCTTTTTAAGAAAGCACCACACAGATTGAGTGGACCTGTCCAGTCAGTGCAAGCATTTGTCAGTTATCGTGTAGCTCAACTCATAACCCAAGGAGCTCAACGACACGACGAACAATACCAAAAAAAGGACATTTGTGTAGGTCGCTTATAGTACTCAAACTGCCAGACTATCGTCAAAAAACAAAGTAAATAAAAGAAATGATCCACATGGTCTTCACATTCACAATAAACAAATAAAAATAAAAAAATACAAAATTAAATTAATGAGATCATAATGAAATCATAAAATGTCATAAATTAAAATAATAAGGAAAATAAAATGTCACAAATAATAATAATAAAAAGAAATGTAAAAAATAAAAAAATAAACAAAGTAATGTCAAATTGTATAAAATAAAGGAATAAACAATAAATAGGTGAAACAAAGGAAAATTTTGACACTCACAGAGCAAATTAAATTGGAGCAGCTTAATCCCAAGCCTTTTTATCTTCAAGGTAATGATTCATATTATAGTAAGCTTTCAGATATAGCTTACGTTTTATAAAAGATTTAAATTTATTGAGGCTTAGTGTTTGAATTTCGCTTGGTAGTTTATTATAATAACGTATACATTGGCATGTGAACGTACCCCCTATTTTTTTGAGCCTCTTACTTCAGATCCCCTTTTGGAAGTAGTCTCCATCATCTCACTACCATGTTCTGTAGAAATATACAGAACGTATCGCTTATCCCTCCATTTTCCGACATGAACGCCGTTTAAGAACAAGGATTTGTTTTCTCCTTTTTCCAGTGAAACAGAGCCAATTTCGACGGGATTATCTTTTCTGTTTTTTCTTAACGTTCCTGTGCAGTACGTCTGTCGATCTAGCAATTTCACAGCCAGGCCATAAGAATTGTAGTAATTATCCATATATACATGATGGCCACAGTCCAGTCTCTCTTCTAGTAGTTTGAACACAATCTTACTACTATGTCCTTGCCCTGATGTCTCATCATTAGCACCGGCGTAAACTTGAAATTTTAAAACCGTACCATCTGGTTCTGCTAAAACATAGAGTTTAATGCCATATTTATGACGTTTATTTTTTATGTATTGTCGGAACAGCAACCGACCGCGCCACAATACCATGGACTCATCCAATGATAGCTCTTTACCTGGACAATAAACAGTTTTCATTTTATTGTTAAAATGATCCATAAATGGTCGGATTTTATTGAGACGGTCTTCTTCACTGGATTCAGACGTAAAGTGTAGGCACCGTAAAATCAGTAGAAATCGATTTCGTGCCATGAATTGTCCGAAGCATGGAATATTAAACAAATAGTGTCGTTTCCAATAATCACTTAAACGGTTTAATCGAATTGTTCCTGTGTGAAGAAGGAGTCCTAAAAATGTCAACAGTTCTTCCTTTGTTAAATCTTTCCAAGATTTTATTCTGGAGTTTTGTTTGACGTTTTGTGCATTACCGACTCTTATTGCGTTCGCGTTGGTCTCGCGAACTATAAGATCTAACAACTCGTCATCAATCAATAATCGGAATGCTTCGTAAGGATCAGTTGGAGGCGGCACTAAGAGTTCCTGTTCCTTAGTAAATTCTATGTTTTTCATGGAGCTTGGATCACTGCTCCAGGTGGTAGTGGCTCCTTGACCAGAGGGTGAGTTATTGGGTGATAGATAATAATTATCTGGTAAGTCCGGAGTACTACTTCCAGATCTTCGAACAACCAGTATTGATGGAGAGGCGTCATTACGTTCTGGCGAAAGGTTGGGGGTGATCGCATCGGATCTCAGAAGAGATACGCTAGGTGTTGAACAGGTAGGGTTTAATAGACAGCTATCTGGTATATCCGGGAAAAAATCTCCATAGTCCTGAACGATATTCGGCGATGTAGGACGGCAGTCAATTTCATAATTGAATTCAAAGCTACCGTCTCCATCAAATTCCAGTTGTCGAGGCGCTGGTTTCGATGCTGAGGAACTATTTGGATCTGGTAACTTCCACGATTGAGCAGAATTATTACGCGTGGGGCCATCCCTAAATGTAGGTCTTAATCGCTTACATTGAATGATAGGCCTTCCATCTGACTCACATAAACCACGTTTTGATGCAGATGAACTTGAAGGTTGAGCTGGTGGTACACGGCTGGCCGTCTTTGAGGCAGGTGATCTTGAAATAAAATGAAATGAAATTAAGTACAATTTACTGTTATTATTGAGTTAAATTAATTTAATGTCAAGCGTTCTTATCAGATACATAGTCATTAGTTAGTCATACCTTGAAGGTTGAGCTGGTGGTATAGGGCTTGTCGTCTTTAGGGCAGATGACCTTGAAGGTTGAGCTGGTGGTACACGGCTGGTCGTCTTCTGCTTCAGTCTAGTATCAAAGATACTATCATCACTGCCGCAACTAGACGAGACCTCTGAACTTGAAGAGTCTTCATCAGCTCTTTGAGAATACACATCCTCATCACTATAGTCAGACTCATACTCATCACTATGCCGACGCTTTTTTCTAGAACTACTCGTAGATTTACTTTCAGACGGTCCAGTTTTACTTTCCATTTTAGTGCAAAAATAGCTTTGATACGATCGTGTGTACAAGTCACAATAAACCACTGTTAGAATGAAACCAATACGCGTTTTCGTAAGTTGAATATGTTGTCAGAGTGGCCGCGCAAACTAACATAAACTCGCCTCAAACGCCGGCGGCTTACTGACGACTACAAAATACACGGGCCGCTCGCTCCTATCCGAGTGGACGGCACCGCTACTATGCCCCCTCCCCACTCGGATCCGAGTGTTGAGCACTAAATGTGTTAAAAAGCACTACAGCTGCGTAACAGCGTGCTGCATAGGAGTCTTTTAAAGAAAAAAATATTCTTTTTCCTCTAACCACTTTTGCAACAACACTGTTAAACTGTTCAGCTCTGTTGTTGGTTTAAGAGAATATAAGACTTCTGGAGTGAAATGCTAATTGAGAAGCATTTTTTTGCAACTTGAGCATCCAAAAATTCCCCAGTCAAAAATTTACGCTCACTAAGGGAAACCGCTGTATCTTTTTGCAATGCCAAATTTTTACCATTGTAATTGCGTAATAAATGGTTTCTACACTCGATTTTTTGTATCGGAACATCGGGATAAGGCCTACTCTCTAAAAAGTTTTTGTACGTGCTCTAGTCACCGTCAGCAATCAATGTGCTATATATTAAACTAGCTTTCGCCCGCGGCTTCGCTCGCGTTAAATTCGGTATAACACACCAAGCAGACCTGCAGTTTTTGCTCTTGCGCCTGATTGATTTGTAATAGCAACGCTAAGTTTTCCCTTTTCTTTCCTCGTTCTCCCTCATATCCCACTTTTTTAAAATAAAAATTAGCCTATGTCCGTCTCCTGGTTCCCAACTATCTCTGTACCAAAATTCATCAAAATCGGTTTAGCCATTAAAGCGTGAAGAGGTAACAAACAAACAAACAAACAAACAAACAAACAAACTCACTTTCGCTTTTATAATATTAGTAAGGAAGTAAGGATTCCTTTCTGCTATGGATGCCTTGAAACCTTCAACTAATATATATTGCTCCATGCTAGTTGAAGATCCCGAGTGGTTTTTATAGCAGTCGTGGACTCGTGGCGCTAATCCTTTTTTTATTTCAATTAGCTATTTACCTTCAATTAGCTCCCAATCAGAGCTCTGGAGGCTGAGGTCGCTTCTAATCAGAGCTATAGTGCTGATAACAGCATCTTTAATTTTTGAGATGTCATAACAAGAGTTCCAACGCGTCGGACATTCCTGCTTTAACTTAAAAATGGGCAAATTCATTTTTTTGGGCGACTTCTAATTTTGATTGTGCCAAAGCGCTTCTTTTAAAAAATTCTACTATACATTTCACTTTAGAAACTACCTCAGCAATGGTTTTTATGCCGTCCTGTACAATTAAATTTAATAAATGGGCGAAGCAGCCCACAGATCGCCACTCCCCTAATCTCACAGCTGATAAAATATTAGGGGCGTTATCACTCACTATGCAACTAATTTTGTTCGTTATCTGCCAGTCTTGAATAATTTGTCATAAAAATGCAACCAAATTGACACTGGTATGCCTCTCATTATAGTCGATACAGCCTAATAAAATAGATTGGAGCTCAGTGTTTTTATTAATATAGTGCGCAGTAACTGCTATATAGCTTTGGTTAGCACTTGATGTCCATCCGTCAGTACAAAGGCACACCGCGTATACTTCTTTTAAATTATGAAAACAAGATTCAAAAACTTCTGTGTACGATTTGGGGATGAGTGTCTTTGAAAGGGTTTTTCTTGTTGGGAGTTGGTACCCTGGACAATGAGAAACTAATTCAATGAGTGTTTTAAACTCTGGTTCGTCTACTATTCTTAATGAATGGTGACCCTTGGTCACCATGGCCACCACTTGCTTATCAACTTGTTCCGTCTTTCGCGAAGATGGTGGTCGTCGAATAAAGTTGGTAATTGATGGCACATTAAGCGGTTGTCTAAATGTGGTTGGCACGTCTAAATGTTGATTTGGCGGTGTTACAGTGCCGTCGCGTGGTGTTGGTGGTGATACTGGTGGTGCAGATTGTCGTTCAATATTCAACGATACGGTCGGGTGTTTTGTACTTAAATGTATTTTTAAATTACCAAGCGATCCACTTTTTGTGCTTAGTTTGGTTGAACAATAATTACAAATGGCTTCGTTTACCCCTTCCTTAAAATGGAACCATAAGTTGCTTCTTTTTGGTCTTCTTTGAGCCATCATTAAATTGTACTTTTACTGTAGGTAACTTAATCTGCTAAAAGTCACTTGTCACACACACATACACTTAATGTTACTAATTTTTGAAAAGTCTAAAGCAATAATTTAGTGTTATTTTTTTTTAATTTATCAGCAGGCAAATGACGAACAATCAGTAATAAGCGTCCCATATCCGAAACATTCCAAAATAAAAAGCGTCCCAGATCGCAAATAGTTGTATACAGCAAACAAAACACTTTACAATTGTTGTAACATCACTATTTAGTATGTTACTATTATGGTCTTCACTAGTCTATGTATTATCTGTGATCTGATGGCGCTCTGCCACACTTCTTCCTGTCATGTCTTACGATGTGTACCTCCTGTGTCTCTGCCAATAAACCAGTATCATACCCATCGGAATATCTTTTATTAAGAATCCAACATAACATGGTGTCAGAAGTCATTTAAGAAGAAGTCATTCAAGAAAAAGTCGAGGTCGTCGAAGAAAATGCCGGACCAAGCGGACGTCAGCCATGATGGTGAGACAAATTTTCAAACACGTGTGAAGCAGTTGAATATATCGTCGGATCCAGCTCATAACAACGCTGAATCATGGAAAAAATGGTCGCAAGCATTTGAGCTATATTTACTAGCGACAGGCCTTGACAAAGCAACTGAGAAACGCAAAATAGCCATTCTACTGCACTCAATCGGTGAGCGAGGTCTGAACATTTTCAACACATTTAACCTAACAATCAATGGCAGCACGCTTGAAGAGGTGAAAACAAAATTTGACAAATATTTCGAGCCAAGAAAAAATATCACGATGTGCAGATACCTATTCTTCACACGTAAGCAGGAAAAATCCGAAAGCATCGACGAATTCCTCACGGATTTGGAGAATAAAAGCAGAGAATGTGAGTTTGGAACGCTCAGGGAATCGCTCATCAAAGATATTTTCATTGCAAACCTCAATTTGGACTTGTCACATGTGCGTCAAAGGTTACTGCAAGAACATGACTTAACCTATCAGAGAATGCAAGAGCTAGCGAGGACGCTCATAGTCGCACAGCAGGATGCTGAGAAAATAGTCAAAGGGAGCAGCATCGCCAGTGAAAACGTCATGCATCTCAGTCGGAGGAGCCGTAGTCGAGGAGATGGTCGACAGCGAGCTTCCAGTCGCAAGTCAGCTTCAAGCAGTCGCAAGCCAGCTTCAGGCAGTCGCGAGTCACCTTCAGCTTCAAGCAGCTCGAAGACATGTAGCCGCTGTGGACAGTCTCATCGCTACAAGTGTCCAGCTCAAGGAGTTCAATGCAGGTCATGTAAATCTTATAATCATTTTGCTAAATTTTGTCTCAAAAATAAAAAAGTCAGTCAGTTGCAATCGTTTAATTCAGATAATGGTAGTCAAGATTATTTCGTAGGTATGCTGAATAGTCAAAGTCATAATAGTCAAAGTCATAATAGTCATTCTCACGGTCAGTCACTCAGTCAGACCAGTCAGTCAGTCAGTCAGGTCCTATGTCCAGTCAAAAAGTCACGGTCAGTCACTCAGTCAGACCAGTCAGTCAGTCCAGTCAGATCCTATGTCCAGTCAAAAAGTCAAAAGAAAAAATGTCAGAGTCTCAATGATGAAATCAGTCACATGTCTGAGGGATTTCACAATAAGGCACAGTCGTCCAGTCAGTCACACAATGGATCATCAGTGGTCAATACTTTGAATCACTCAAAGCAGTCGTGGGAAATTAGCTTATTGGTAGGAGATACAAAAGTTAAATGCATAATAGACTCAGGTGCAGATGTCAATATATTGTCAAAACAAACATTTCAAAATGTTAAAAGTCAAAACAAGCTGTCAAAATTGTCACTTGTCAAATGTCAAATAAATGTCACAGGATTTGGTGGAAAATCCATTCCGATTTTAGGCAAAGTCAACTTAATTTGTAATTTTTGCTTAAACAATAAGAACATTGTTGAAAACATAATGTTTATAATACCAGATATAGAGTGTCCAAATGTCCTTGGTCTCCCAATTTGTGAAAAGTTAGGTATAATAAAACGTGTCTTTTCAGTATCAAAACAAGACTTTTGTGAACAAATTCATACACAATATAATGATGTATTCCAGGGTCTTGGCTGTCTGCCTCCAGTCTGTCATCTAAAACTCAAGCCTGATGCAGTACCATGTGTGGATCCGCCCAGGAAAGTCCCATTCGCATTACAAGGGAAACTGCGTGAGGAGTTGGATCGCATGGAGAAAATGCAAGTCATAGAAAAAGTAACAAAACCTACAGAGTGGGTTAATTCAGTCGTTGTAACAGTAAAAAGTTCAGGTCAGTTACGAATTTGTCTTGATCCTAGAAATTTAAATAAAAATATCATGAGGGAACATTATCCACTCAAGTCAATTGATGAGATTAGGTCTCAGCTCGAAGGGGCTGTATGTTTTTCTCATTTAGATGCATTTTCAGGGTTTTGGATGCTACGTTTAGATGAATATAGTTCAGAATTATGTACCTTTCAAACACCATTTGGTAGATATAAATATTTAAGATTACCATACGGCATAAATGCCTCATCAGAAATATTTCAAAGAGTCATGATGAATTTATTTGGTGATATAGAAGGAGTTCTAATTTTTATTGACGATATTTTAGTGTATGGTCCAAACGAGTCAATTCACAATGAAAGATTACATAAAGTCATGCAAAGAGCTCGTCAAGTCAATTTAAAATTTAACAAGTCAAAGTGTAAATTTTCACTGTCAGAAGTATGTTTTTGGGTTATGTCTTCAGTAAAGATGGTGCAAGGGCAGATCTTGAGAAGGTCAAAGCAATTGTCAACATGCCTACACCACAAAATGTCAAAGAGTTACAGAGAATACTAGGTATGATAAACTACCTAGGACCTTTTATAAGTAACCTGTCAGAAAAAACACAAATGTTAAGAAATCTTTTAAAAAAAGATGCAGTCTGGACTTGGGATGAGAATCATAGTCAATGTCTGAGGAAACTGAAAGATGAAATTACAAATTCACCAGTTTTAGCTCATTATAATCCCAAGATTCCATTAGTCTTGTCAGTCGATTCGTCAAAGTCAGCGTTAGGTGCAGTCATTTTACAAAAAAATAAACCTATAGCATACAGTTCAAAAACTTTAACTCAAACCCAAGAAAGGTATGCTCAAATAGAGAAGGAGCTGCTAGCAATTCAATTTGGTTGTGAAAAATTTCACCAATATGTATATGGTAACAGAGTCACAGTTCACACTGATCATATACCATTAGTCTATCTGTTTAAAAAACCATTACATGACGTCCCAGCTAGATTACAGCGTATGATGTTAACTTGTCAAAAATATGATTTAGAAGTTATACATGTCCCAGGTAAAGAAATGTTTATATCAGACACTTTGTCAAGAGCCGCCTTGAAAGATCACTATATACCTGAAAATGAATCAGAAATGTCTTGTCATGTCAATCTAATGTATGCTAACTTAGCAATTACAAAAGAATATAGTACACAATTGGCACAGGAAACCAGAAAGGATGAATCCTTGCAATTATTAAAAAAATATTATAATGAAGGATGGCCAAACAATAAAAACAATGTCAGTCCATTGGTAAAACCATTTTGGAATATTCAAGGGGAAATTCATGTAATTAAAGATTTACTTTTCAAAGGCTCAAAATTAATAGTACCACAGTCTATGTACAAAGGAATGTTAGAACAGATTCACAAAGGTCACCAGGGTATAAACAAATGTTTAAAACTAGCTAAAGAATCTCTGTATTGGCCAAATATGTCAAGTGATATTAAGAATTTAGTAGACCAATGTCTTATATGTGCTAAGTTTAAACAAAGCAATCAAAAGGAACCACTACAAAATTTTGAAATCTGTAAATACCCATGGCAACAAGTAGGTATTGATTTAATGCATTTTGATAGTTTAGTATATTTAATTGTCACAGACTATTACTCAAAATACATAGAAATAGCATTATTAAATAAAAACAGTACATCTCAAAATGTTATTACTCATTTAAAGTCAATTTTTGCACGCCATGGAATACCATTGTCACTAGTCTCAGATGGTGGACCTCCTTTTCAGTCAATCCAATTCAATTTTTTTTTGCAAGAATGGGACATAGAACATGTTGTTACTAGCCCATATCATTCACAGTCTAATGGACAAGCAGAGAGTTCAGTCAAAATTATAAAAAACATGCTAAGAAAATGCAAAGAAAATGGATCAGATCCATACATAGCATTGTTACAATATAGAAATACAGGTAAAAATAATTTTTCATCACCAGCACAGTTACTCATGTCTAGGAACTTAAGAGATAACATTCCAACATCATATAAGAAGTTAAAGCCAAAAGTGGTAACATTTAAAGATTACAAAGAGTCTGTCAAGAAAAATGATCAAAATAAGTCAAAATACTACAATAAGAATGCCAAGTCAATGTCTATGTTACATCATAATGATCATGTCTATTTTAAGAGAAACCCTAGTAGCAACTGGGAACAAGCTATTGTTAAGCAAAGATTGTCAAATAATAGATCATATGTTGTTGAGGATGTCAATGGAGTTAGGTATAGGAGGAATAGAATTCACTTAAGACATAAATATTCTCATAATTGTGCTAACCCTCCCATGCAATCCAACTCGTCACAAAGGGGAGAGGAAGGTGACAGACAGGAGTCTAGGCATCAAGGATCCTCATCTCAACAATCCTCAAATGTAACAACTAGGTCAGGTCGTATTGTAAAACCTACCAGAAGGTTAATTGAAGAAATTGATTAAGTTAAGTTATAAATAAAGTCATAAGTAAAGTTTAAGTATAACTATAAGTATAATTAAGCATGTTGTCTTGTATAAAGTCAAATAGCATAGCACTTATATTAATTGTCAGTCAGGGGTCTAATTTGAACTCAACAAGGGGGATGTTGTAACATCACTATTTAGTATGTTACTATTATGGTCTTCACTAGTCTATGTATTATCTGTGATCTGATGGCGCTCTGCCACACTTCTTCCTGTCATGTCTTACGATGTGTACCTCCTGTGTCTCTGCCAATAAACCAGTATCATACCCAACGGAATATCTTTTATTAAGAATCCAACATAACAACAATAACTTATTACTTGCACGATCAAAAATGCGCCCCGAAACATCGGTGTTTGTATTGCACTACCTAGTAAGCACGGGTGACGGGTCGCAGTCGCACATACTATAGGTATAAACTTCCAATTTGCGAACACAGCTCGTCTCCCGTGTTTAGGCGATAAGCTAAAATAGACATTAAGGCATTGAAATAACGCGCATCTCATCTCATTCTTGCGAATTCGGTCGATCGGGTTCGGATAGCATCGTCATTCGTCGGCTATTCTCTGTCGTTCTCATTCATTCACAGACACATCGAATGAAGACGTAATAATATATCGTTTCTGTCAAACAATCAACTCAGTCGGACTGTATTTCATTTCTCGTTCGGGCGATGTACGAGTTCGGAAAGAGCTATTTGACCTATTAGACCGGTTACAAGCGAGCGTTCGGAAACGTTTCTTCTAGTACAGTGCGAAGATACGGCTCCTATTCGTTCATCGTTCACGAACTACACAAGACTAGTTCATAGCAACGAAAATGTTGTACTGTGGCAAATAGTGTTCTTATTATAATTATTTATTAGAAAACCAATCATTGACAAGTCAGTATTTGTTTAGAAAGTGGTCCAGTTTCTTTGTAATTAAATCTAAATTGTAGGTACTTACCTCTTTATTTTCAATACTAATGATACCAGTGTTTCCTTTCCAAGTGCTGTTTTAAATTGGTAGTATTACTGCTCGTTTTTTTTTAAATTTTAGGGCAATATTTACATTTAGCATTGCCAGATTCATTGTCAATATGAAAATATTGACGCTAATTACTTGTCGTTCTTTTAGTAGTAGACATTGTTAAAAACGAGACTTTTAATAACACTAAAAACTTTTTGCCACGAAAACCTTTTGAATTGTCGTTTGTTTGAAAAATGAAGTTTCAGCAACGAATAATGAATGACATTTCAACCGAATGTCGGTAAAATAGTACGGTTCATCGACTAACTCCATCTAGTGAATGTTTGATTAAATGAATCAACTTAACTGTTTCAAAAGCACAGAAGGAATGCCATCATAGATGCATAGATGGCGTTAAGGTTAATGTAAAATTATGGAGCTATGATAGTATTCTTTGGCAGTTCGCGTTCCGGGCTCCGAGCCAGCCATTATAAAAAAAATGATTATTAATAAAAAAAACACGTATTAAAATCGATTTTTTCTTTAAAACAATCGATTTTTAATCGATTATTTTTTCACATTCCTAGCGTCTCCCGCGGCGGCTAGGTTGGTTTCAGGTTCTTTCCCTCAAACGCCCGGCCACCTCCTTCGCTAGCATGACTGCATCGCAGAAGGAGGTGACCGCCTCCCATTCCCTCTCGTTCCGGAACATGGACTGAAACAGGGCCGGACGCGAGAGATCGCCGCCGCCGATCGCCTCTACGAGGGCACGGGCGGAGCACCGCCGCTTGAAATCATTCATTATGTGGTTTAAAACAACTTCGACAGCGTCAGGATAATTAAAAACAATTTTGTTCAAAAAAAAAAATTATAAATTTAAATTACAGATTCTGTTCAAAATGACTTCCTCTGTTGCGAATGCACGCACGACATCTTTTTCTTATTTCTACAGTCGTCGTCCTAAGTGTAATTTCTTCTTTCATTATTTGCGCTATTTGCCCCCAGACATAAAAATCTAAGGGTGTCAGATCTGGAGACCGTGCAGGTCAAGGAATCAGGCCGCCTCTTCCGATCCATTTGGAAAACAATTAGCCAAATGTTTTCTTACATTTAGTTGAAAATGTGCTGGACAGCCATCATTGGCTAGCATAGCCGAATGCATGTTAATTTGGAGAAATCTTTCTGAGACATTATTGAATTTTTTCACCGATAAAATCTGGAAAGGAATTCTCGAAGATCGGATAACCCAAGAAACCCAACCCAAGAAAACGAAGAGATAATTTTGATGTCATAGATGCTATTGTGTTGAATTTTGATAAAGTCACTTCTTTGTCGGTATTGTCTGCTAAATATAGTTTACATGTGGAAAGATTGAGATCAAGGCCAAGAGAATGAAGTTCGTTTTTTAAGAAATTTAGGTCTCTTAAAACTGGATCCACATCGCCGCCCAAGGTTCCATTATCGAGGTACCAAACGTTGAATTTGGAATTTAGCTGTCTAATGAATGGGTGGATAGCTAAACTAAAAATCAGTGGCCCAAGTGGGTCATCTTGTTGACAGCCAACAGGGGATTCTAAGAGGTTGTCCCGATACAATAATTTAGATGGGTGTATGGAAGTAACATTCCTATGCAACAAACTTTAATATAATTAAAATAGCTGTTATTGGGTTAAGTTTATCTAGGAATGTTTCTAATGCTATTTTTTTATTGTAGACTCGTTTTTTCGGATTGCTTAAAAACCGTTTTTATTATTGATAGAAAAACGAATGATCATCGACATAGAAAAAAAATAATTTCTTGTAACATTTATTTAAATATTTAATTTGCCGCCTAGGTAATTTGTTAATAACAAATCGAAAATTAACAATTTCTTAATTTACTCAACGGAAATCCTTTCTTTAATCTTTGAAGAATAATTCATTTTTGTAGTTTCAGCAAACAGAAGCGAAGATGTTTTTAAAAAACCAGCCAAGCGCGTAGCTCCACGAGAGGAAAAAAATTGAGATTTCTGGTTTAACAATTATGCAACTTGCAATGTTTATAGCCCAGTCGGAAGAAATTGTTAATTAATTAATGGATAACATTTTATAAAATCGCGATAAAAATATTTTTTCTACGGCATTTCATTCTTTAATTTGTCCTGTACATGTCTGATTTTTTTCAAATTTTAATATCAACATTTAATATGTTTAAATAATATTTTTCATTAAAGCGCTCGAAGGGGGCGTGGCTTGCGGAAACCCGAGTACCCCTTTTCGGGCGTATTTTCAGCTCCCTGTAAAAAATTTAATATTGGTCCTACAATTTCGCGAGTTAGGTGTTTTTTTTAGGAAATTTCCTTCTCTTTTTGAATCTTTTTTCAAAATCAAAATATATCAAATAGTTTTCGAGATATACCCAAAAAACTAAACCCCTTTCTTTTTGTTTACTAAGGAGAAAGAGCAAAATGGTCTATGAGCGGCCAACAACGAAATAGGTATTAAATGAAAGTACTATTACTAAGGACTAACTTTTACTATGAACGTAACATTGCAGCTCATTTAGAAAAAAAAATACATATAGGTAAAATACTTAGATAATAAGTGCAAGAAAATGTGCAAACCCATTTTATAAAATACTTATTAACATTAGTTTATGTCTTCAAAAGTATTTCAAAACGTTGTCAGCATACCGTTTACAAGACTCAGCTCAACAATGGGTTTGGGTTTACTACATGGACTACCTGAGTTCGAACGGCCCAATCAGCTTCGAGTGCAAACAAAAGAGCCGAGGTGTGGGGTGCGTGTGCGTCACTCGGCGCAGTCCTTCGCTTACCCTTGTGACGTTGTGTACTGTGCGCTCATCTACGGATTCTTTTTCAAACGTTTTGACCCTGGCTACCCTCTGGACTGTGTTTCTTCCTAACCTGATAACCTGGCTATTAACTCTGAACTTCTGTACGTTTGTGCTTGTGTACTTGGACTCTGGACTTGTGTACGCCAACGGAACATTATTGAAAAATGGCAGAAAATCGACCTATATGTGTTTTGTGCAATCGATCAGTGGTTAATAGAAGAAGGTTAGAAATAACCCATGCTCTTTTTGAGGAAAATGCTGCCAATGCTCAATATATTATTGAAGCTATAGCTCCACAGCAAGTAAGTATTTTTAGACTATTTTTTGGTTGTTTTTACCCGTATGTACGCACCCTATAGCGGTGATGGCCTCATAATATTGTGTCACGATGTGCATATGCGACACATCGTTGGGTGAAGTGTGGGCTCTTTATTGAAAGTCCACGTTACAGTTTTGATTGTATTTTTATGTACGTCCTTTTAGTGAATTATGTTATTTCCTTAAGCGTATGGTTCTTTTCTAACAATACTTAAGTTATAGTCAAAACAGATCTTCTCTCTCTTTTACACACATGGTGCATATGGAAACAGAGCCAACGTTATCTAGCTTCGAAATATAATAGAGGCCAACCACTCATTAACAATGCGTATGAGCATGACTCATTCGTCACGTTGAAAAAGAGCTCGGCATGTTCTACTATACAACACATGATTTAACTGAAACTGCTGTGAGTTTTAAATACTATGTTATAAACTATTTTCCTTTTCAGGTTGAATACAACGGCCGAGAATACGTTTGTCGACCCTGTTGGCAACGAGCTCAACGGGCTGTGCAGCCAAACAATAACCCTGCCCCGCACGAATGTGTTCTTCAAGTGGAAGAATATTCACGAGTGCCTAGCACCTCGGCAAACTGTATGTTTGACAGATGCCGTAGTGTTTCACGTCGTCGAATGCCTGAGAATGTAAGGATTACTCTTATGTTACATTCTAACTTATTCATACCAGACAGTGCCAGAATATGTGATGCACATTTAACATCAAATGATTGGGAAGAGCTCATTGATAGTCCAAATCTCAGACATGATTTTAACAGCTCTCATTTTGTGCAAATACTAGAGCTTTTTAAAAAAGCTGTTTTAAATAAAAATATTCTGGACTTTGAAGATATTGCAAATATGGATCCTAATGAGATTCATATTCGATTGGGCGTTAGCAGAGATCAATTCAATACAATCTTGGAACAAACGCCTTCTTTGTCTGAGTCAAACGCCAAAACAAAACTAGCCATTTATTTAATGAAGTTGCGAACTGGTGATAGCAACGAGAGATTAGCCACGCTCTTTAACATAAGTAGAAGGACTCTAGAAAGGCATTTAAAAACCGCGCGTGATGCTATATCTCTGGATTTTAAGCCACGACACCTGGGACTCGACCATTTAAATAGAAGAATGGTCGCTGACCGTAATCTTATTGTACCAAACGCGTTATTTGGAAATCCCGAGTCTTCTCCAGAAGAAAGGAAGGCAGTAACAATCATGGATGGAACATATATTTATATACAGAAGAGCTCCAACTTTTCGTTCCAGCGACAGACCTACAGTCTACACAAATACGAAAATCTATTAAAACCGTTCTTAATGGTGTGTTCCGATGGGCATATAATTGATGTTTGCGGGCCCTATGCTGCTACCGACTCAGATGCCAGTATTTTGGAAAGAATTATAAATGACGAAGAAGGCACATTTCACTGGTTTTACCGGGCTGGCGACATATTCATTTTAGATCGTGGGTTTAGAGACGTCTGTGGCGATTTGGGGCGATGCAACTACAGTGCCTATATGCCAGAAACCAAAGACCGCGGTGCAGACCAGCTTACTACTGAACAGGCCAATAGAACTAGGCTGGTAACTCTATGCCGCTGGGTAGTGGAAGTTATAAATGGCAGGTTCAAGCGAGATTTCAAATTGTTTAGGCAAGAATATTTTAATCGCGCCTTAAGTCACATGTTTGAGGACTTTCAAAACGCAGCGGCACTCATCAATGCGTTCCAAACACCAATACAAGATAGTATTCATGCATCATCGTTCGTAAATATAATTAATGAACGTTTTGAAATACCGAACCTCTTAGCGGACTATGTTATCCGTCATAACATAAATAGACAGAGGGCATCATTTGAAAGACTCAGCAGCGACCAACCTATTTTTGAAGACTTTCCGGTTTTTTCTGAAGAAGACCTAATTCTGTTTGCACTTGGCACATACCAAATCAAGTTGGCTCGCAGCTACTACGCTGAACACTTAATTGAAGGCTTATACAATATCGAAGTATACCGGGAGCGACAAATAAGTCAGCTCAGAGATTTTATTGAAGAAGAAGATATTTGGTTATTACGTGTGCGAATACAATCTAGACATGTAAGGTCCAGAATATATTATTCTTATATTGTAATTAACCGACAAAGACAAAATAGAGAAGCAATTGCTCATTATTATTGCAGTTGTTTGAGTGGAAGGCGCACAATCGGTTGTTGCGCACACGTTATGTGTGTAGTGTGGTATCTGGCATGGGCTAGACATCAAGACGAGGATATTTTATTACCGGCATCAGAACTCAGTGCTATTATTGTACATTAAATGTATGAATGTGGACGAGGCAAAAGGAGTATGTAAGGATCGTAGCAAGTGGCGTTCTGTGGTTTCTGCCTACCCCCATGGGAAAAGGGCGTGAGTTTATGTATGTAAATGTATGTAAAATAAATGTATTGAAGTAAACAAGTCATTTTATTTTATTTCCTTATTTTTAAGACTAAATCTTAGTAATTAATACGCTAAATCACAGGCTTACATATCTAAAATAAAAATGTATTTAGTTCCATTAATAATGACACTACAGATATAAAACTTCTTGAACCCGTTATTGTAGGGTGATATTAAACCAAAAAAAAATAAAATGTTCCTGGCCGCTGATAGACCAAGTGCCGTACGATTTTGCCCATTCTCCTTTGTTAATAACTTTTTCAAAAACTTTCTAGATGCGATCCCGAATCGAATGAGCCCTCAACTATATTTTTCCGAGACCTTTAAAAAGTTTTGACTAAAAAAGCACTTGTTGACTAGACTATAATACGATGTTCCTTGATAAGACCGGTTACCAGACTTTAGCGTCACTGACTACCTGTAACGACTGTCAAAGAGTGCTTTCCGACGCACGGAGGAAAGACGGTATGTAAAGGGTGGTCACCCATCCACAGACCAACCTAGACGAGCGTGGCTTAACCCAAAGATCGACCTGAGCGGCTGCAAACAAATAAATAACAGTCAACTAAATAAAAAGTGTCAATCAACCAAATCAATCGTTTTTCCATGACAATACAATCAACCAAATCGAACATAAAAAAAAGACGTGTGGCACTCGGGGACTGCCGCGGTAAAGCTATTGCATAGCATTTTGTATCAACTTATGCAATTATAATTATTTATTTATTTTATTTATGCAGTATAACTTTTTCTTTGATATTAATTCAAGTTACACTTTTTGAGCGTGGTGACCGATAAGAAAACATTTTTTTTTTCTTTTATTAAATAAATAAAAAGTTAATATTGTTTAAAATATTTTTATTATTTTTTAACACCCTTGCTCGTAAAGCTGATGTAATTCCACCGGTTTCAAATATGTAAAGAGGGTCATAAAATAAAAAACGCGTGTGTTACCAAAGCAAATAGTTAAGGCGACATTAACTGCCCGCGCCCTTGAGTGAGTGGGAGGAGTTAGCGTCGCGCCCCGCGACCCCGCAACTGCATGCACGTAATTTCGTAGGGTAACCATACATTTCAGATGGTGAGGACTATCCTACCTGATTTTTATCACGATCAATTTTCTTTTTTATGTTGTGTTATTAAATAATATTATATTACTATTCTAGTAATTCATTAAGATTGTAATCATATTATTTTTATAGTTTGCATTGAATAAGTTGGTTCATACATAAATGTATTTATGTAAGTAATAAATGTGTCCATACTACTACTATACTGTGGAACTACTAATAATAAATATATCTACTTAAAATAGTAACAGAAGACCTGCTGATATTATTTAAGTATTTGTGTTGTGTTGTATTTTTTTGTCATCTATGACAAAAACATAAAACATTTTTTTTTATTTGTGTGCGCGTGTGAGCAGGTCTATGAACGTAAACGAAATAAATAGAATAGGTATGTAAAGATCGTAGCAGTTGGCGTCCATGGGAAAAAGGCGTGAGTTTATGTGTGTATGTTTAAATCAAATTAAATAAAAAAAATGTGAATTATATAATATTTTTTTAATTAAAATTCCTCAAAATTTAGTACTTTCACAGAATCATTACGATGTGTATGATTGTTTGTATCACAAAGTGTCTCTTGGTTGTTTATATCGTCTTGTATATTGTCTTCCATCGTCATTGCTCGTTTTTTGCTTTGTTTTTTTTTTATTCTCTTTTTCCTCTTCCTGTCTTCTTTTACGTCCCTGTATAGCACTGACTATGTAAGAGGGGTCCCTTATTGTCATGCTTCTTGTATGCCTTGGATCGACCAGTTCAGGAAGCATGCAGTCTGTGTAAAATTTAATCAACTTAGTTTTCATTTTAGTGTCCCAAAATGTGTCATCCTTGTAAATTAATTCGGTTTTCACAGGAAAGTTTTCCCCATACCAAAAACCAAGCATACATTTATATTTGCCTGTTATGTGTAGTATAATTACCGTTTAGCAGTTTTTTATAGAATAATATTTTTTTTTCTGCAATAGCTTTTTCCAACCCTAGTGTATAAGCTGTAATTGGACATTTTATTTCAACAATGGTATTTTCATCGATAATACCGTCTGGTGAAGCGCCTAGAAATGGTATTTTTTGATCAAGAAAAAGTCCACACGGTTCTATTTTAACATTCTCTTGTTTTGACAACTGTTCTTTTGCGATATTTTCGTTATCTTGTCCATGTTTTATAGACTGCACGTGTCCTATCGACTGTTTGTATAAAATATCTTTAACTAAATTGGAGCAACTTACGTCATTGCGTCTTTTTATAACACGCCCAAAGTTGGAAGCGGTCAAAATTTGTCTCCTTATTTCTAACCACTCACTAGAACCACTTTGTAGTATAGCGTTCCTTTCTATTTGATTTCGATTTTTTGTAGTTTCCACCAAATTATTTAAAAAATTTTTTTTTGATTCTTCTAACATCTCATCACTCATATCCGGTTTTGAACATTGGTCGCCATAATTTATTGAACTTTCTGTATTGTGGTCATTTAACATTTTCTTTATTCTGTGATACTTCTTTGCTAGTTGCAAGCGTTTTAGTTTGCGTACTTCCAACTTTTTTAATTCACCCCTCGGACTCCTGCCTATAATTGCTTTTTGCAGCAATGATAGAGGTTTATGGGTATTGAAACTGCTGCAAATTTACACGTTTACCACGTGTAAATTTTTCCCAGAACTACCAATACCATATGCGTTGTAATGCAGCAGCTTTAGCTTTCAATACCCATAAACCTCTATCATTGCTGCCTCTATCATAGCCCTACAAACTTTGCAACAATACTATGGTATCTTTCTACAATATTGCTGTCTTCAATTAGGCTTCTTGAGTGAGCAGCTATATGTGTTAATACAAACTTTATTCTGTGCCACAAACAGTTTGTGAAAATGTCCCTGTCTATGTTTTCGTCTTCTCCTACCTTCGAACAAAAATAAGCCTTGCAAGTAATGTGAATGCCAAAGGCATGTTCTGCGGCCAACATAATATCATTATGTAAACTAGTAATATTCCCAGAATTTTTATAATTTCTTATAGCAGTTACGATTTTCTTTCTTATTGACAGAATTATTTGTTTTGTTATATATTTTCTGTATTTAATTAAATATTTGGTATCGGTAGAAAGTGCCTGTAACTTATTACATAGGTTTCTTAGTAAGTAGTTCCGACATTTTTTCTATGGTTATGTTTTTATAAGGTCTTGACTGTAATAGTTTTGCATAAGTATTCGCGTCACCGTCTGATATTAACCTTGCATATATTAAATTGTGCATTTGAATGCTATTTTTGAAGCCTTCTACCAAAATGGTTGACTCCATTCCAGTCGAAAAACCTGAAAATAATGTCATTATTACAAAAATATAATGGAGATTTTATTGTTTTAAAACATAATTTAATATTTACCAGAATAATTTTTGTAACACTCGTGCTCCTTAGGCGTGATATTTTTCTTCGCAGCTTGGGCGCATATGCAGCAGTATTTATTTTTCACAGCCATAAAAAGAATTTTGCCTGTTCTTTTCCCAATTATCGCAGCTGCGCCTGATAGGGAGGAGTAATTTTTTTGTACGATCTCTTCCCCCAACAACCATCTGCAATGACGTCAATAAGTGGGATGCCGTTTGCACTGACTTTTCCATCCTCAATAGCTAAACGACGTTCTTCATTAGCAGCTTTATTCATACAAATGGCAATTTCTTTTTCCCAAACCTTGTTTACTGTGTCCATTCTTTTAGTAAATATGTTATGGGATATTTGGGGTAAATTCATTGCGGCTAATAATTCATTTAGCTGTGAATTGCCACATCCTATTGCTACAGCTCCCGCAACTGCATTAATATTTATGTCCATTTCAGGGTCATTGCAACAAATGTTAAATGTTTGGTTACACATACTGCATTTAAGTTTTAAGTAAGAAACTAGCCCTAATTTACGTTCAGCTATAATTTCCACATATTTCAAACAACAGTCCATATTCCCATGTGAGCATACTTCTTGAAGGTCTTTAAAAAACTTTGCTATATTTATTATACGCATCCCTTGTACGCCTTCGTTTTTTCTGAAAAATAAACTTATTAAGAATTGTGCACTGTAATCAGAATTTCTTTCTATGAACAGAAAGTATTATTATTACATTACAGGTAGTATATTATCTCAGGGTATATTTTGTTTGTTCGAGTGTTCTCTAGCTTGCGGATTAATAATATGCCATGCCCCCCATACATGGAATATCATTGTAAATATTTACATTGGCAAACTATCCTAAAATGTTAATTATAATTATTTACCTGGCAGGGATTGAGTCCTCATTTTCTGTCTCTATGAGAAAGGATTCCTCGTCAGTAACTGTTGTTTCAATTACTTCGAAACTGAAACATAATAACAATGATCAATAAAATGAATTTGTACATTATCCGTTGCAATAACAACAAAACAAGTCAACAACAACACAAAAATAAAAAATCTTCTGATAAATAATTATGTTTCAAAAACACTAGAATCGGAATAATAAATTAGGTATGTATGCATACTTTTCAGCAATAGTGTCCTCATTTTCAATATCCGGAGTTGCCTTTTTCTCCTGTTCTATACAGCCAGAGCTACAAAATAAATGTATTTTTTAGGTAAATATAGGCACTGGCATGAAAGTAAAGGCATGGGCGAATGTAGGAACATAGTAGTGCACGACGAACTTAAGTCCGCAAAACTGACGCTAAAATTTCAAAATTGTCACAGTCGCCATTTAGAATTTTCATATAGCCCATTTTCAAATATCCAAGATGGCGCATAACGCTTTTCCGTCACGTGACGATTTCTACAATTTTTCTATTTTTTTTTTAATTTTTCTAAAATTTACGCATAACAGACGCAAAAATTACATTTTCGCAGTCGAGGTCATACTACTTACGTACCAAGAACAACCAACAACTATGTCAATAAGTGCATTCAAGTATTTTTATAAACGCAAACCTGGACTGTCCCTATAACGATGTCGTATGGTTACAGTACATTACAATACTCACCTCGTCTCTGCATTTACGACTCGAGAATCTTTGTTATTTGGTATTCTCCTGAAACACAAATAGCACAAATATTTAAATAAAATAAAAGCATGTTGAGCGTTTTCACAAAAAAAGTGTACCATGACCGAATTTATTGTCAGATTTTAAATGTGATATTTTCGATGTTTTTTTTATTAGAATATAACTTAGATGTATTGTAATTTATGAAATGATATTTATTTTCTTCATTATTAAGCTATTTTACGAGAAATCGTAAAATTAAACTGACTCTGTGGAAAAAATATGTCAGTTTTGCGACTATCTTAAAAGCTAAATATCTTACAACTTTGAAAAAACACACAAATTCACAAATAATATATATATATATATATATATATATTTAAAACACAACATAATAGTGAAAAGCTTAATAACATGTGAATGTCAAGCTAATGTTAAGTTCGGTTTTGCCACAACTGATGTTAGTAACCGTTATTTTTTCGATATTGTAATGGTTTAGTAGTTTCACCGGGTTACTACATTATTGCTTTCGAAATAAACATTGCTATTTTAAATATTGGAATTAAATAATTTGTACCCTTTCATATTAAGAATTAACAAAAACTAAGAAATCCCTCGTCGTAAAACACAGGACAATCGCAAATTCGACAGTCCATTTTTTGTAAGGCTGGGCTTACATGAATAAATTTTTGAGAGTTTAATGCGATATAGAATAAATTAAAACCGATATATATTTTAAATGTTTTATATTACTTATACTTACACACAAATCAGATCAAATTTCAATTATCAAAATAATCACAAATTGAATTAATTGTTACTTTTACAACTCACGTAATACCTAAAGTATTTTTGCAGCCATTGTTTATTTCTTAATTCCTATAAAATTAACAAAATTAAGCAGTATAAATTGTGTTATTCTATAATCAGTTTTTTTTTATTAAACATTTTATTATTATTAGAAGTCAACATTGGTCTCTGTTAAACTGTACACCTACTAGGTGTTGCATATAATATCACAACATTTTTGGCACTTTTTTCTCTTACCAAAAATTAAATAACGCTTAGTATACTTTTATTTTAATCTTAAGTCTTTGACTGCTATGCAGCAGACACAATCAAAAATCTATTGTCTGGGGGTCAACATTGACCGCGTTGGCAGTGAATGTGTTAATAATATTAATTACTCTAAAAACTTGAGATCAAAGAACCATGGGGGATTTTGTATGGACCCCGTCCCCACCCTTCAACAGTCTTGAGATGCGTCTCGATTTGTTCACTGGGACCCAGAAAAGTCTAAAGTACCAGTGTTAGTTTCAAAATCAATTGGGTTTATGTAAAAAAAAAAAAAAAACTACAAACAAAAAGCATATTTTCACGTAAACAAATGACGATTCTATACAAAAAAAAATACTTGGTTCTCAAACGAAAAGTCTTTGAATAATAATAACAGTATTCAGTTAATTAATATACATTTTAACTTATTAGTAAGTACATCGAAATGCATGTCAAACGATAAACTACTAACTTTTTTTTTGCGGATGGGAAATCATCAAATAAGTTCCCCCGCTCTGGCCGGAGCGGGGGGCAGTGTCAGACTTGTACTGACTAAAACCCACCCATGTTCCTTCTATTGCCTCGGTATCTCTTTCTAAAAACCCGCAACCCCGGCAGGCGGTGACTCTGGCAGGCCCCTTTGTTTTGCTGACATTTCTTTGAGGCGCGCGTGAAACGCTAACGCGCCGTGGACACGGTTTGTCGTCAATAGACGGACGGACGGTGAACTACCCATTGCTCACCGTCCACAGGCCCGCATCTACTGTGGCCGGGAGTCGTCTCGCGGCGCCCGACGTCCGGGGAGTCTCCCGCGGCGGCTGGGTTGGTTTGAGGTTCTCTCCCTCAAACGTCGACCCGACGCCGATGCGAACCCCTCCTGCCGTCAGCTAGGATCTCGAAGGTGGCGCATTCCCGCAGCCATGATAGACAATGGCTTCGGATTTGTGCAATGCCACCTCGAGACCCAGTTGCTGGATCCTCTCCGCGACCATCGCAACCCTGCGGGTCATTACTTCGGCTGCCGCCCGGTGCGACCTCCCCCCTGTACCAGGACAAGCGTGTTGTGACGCTGCTAGGGATACACTACTAGCTTATGTTAAGCTCTGATTTTTATATTGCGAGTTCATCTATTAAAATACTATTATGCATTTGTGCTGGTGCGATAGTAATTTTTTTAAAAAATAAAACTTTGCCCTACACTAGGAACTCTCCTGTATCGTGGGTGCGTTTACAAACACTTAAACTCACATACACAAACACCCAGATCCGAAACAACTATCTGCAGGTCATACAAATATTTGTTCCGTGCGGAAATCGAACCCGCGACACGCAGCGCAGCAGTCGATCGCTCAGCCACTGCGCCAACCGTGCCGTCATTATGTCGCCCTTGCCCCATGCACCATACAATGGATATAATGTGCCTACAACTTCCCATAGTGCGATTGTACTGGCAATCGCACTGATCGTAGGCAATCGTAAGCTTAATATGAAAGTTCCTTTTTTTTGCTGTCGGGGGAAAATCTTCAAAAGGCGAAGGCCTCCTCTGTGCAACGCCTGTTAAGGCACATCCCTGGGGCGACTACACATAGGTCACCCCTGAGTCTCGCTGTGCATGTATGCACGACAGCACGTGACCACGGTGCTGCCGGTCATCTCTGAGGTCTCTCACTGAACGCTCAGAGTCCCCACTCTGAACGCCCGTGACCCCAAAGTCCCACCTGCTTTAAGTGTTACAGGTGGGGTTTCGGCGTGTTAAGTGGCGAGACGGTTGCTTCCTCAACTTCTTCTCCTACTGCGATCTGACCTCTCACGATCCCGTTCGGCAGCCTCCTTCTGGACCATCACTGTCTCGCAGAACGAGGTTACGCCTATCCAGTTGTCAGAGTTCGCCAGCATAGCCCCAAATACGGTTGGCAGAGACAGATCTTGCCCGATCCTAGCGACTAGGACCCTTCGTTCCAAGTTCCACGCAGGGAATGCCCTGCGTGGGACTTGGAACGAAGGGTCCTACGCATACGTTCGTACGTTCGTTAGCATACGTTCGAGGAGTGCCCCAAACGTATGCTGTGCAGAGTCCAAACCGCCTCCACAATGATGACAGCTTGCCGTGGCCTCTCTTCCAATCCTATTCAGGTACTCACCGAAGCAACCATGCCCAGTAAGCACCTGAGTTAGTCTAAAGGACATGCGCTCCCCTTTTTTCAGCCATGCTTCGAAGTGTGGCAGGACGGCTTCGACAACACGCTTCTGTGAATATTGCGGCTGTTGCAGCCGCTCACGCCACTGCTCTAGCGCGCGTCGCCGTTCCTGCCGCCTCACCCTTGCCACAGTGATTCCTGGCAGATTATCACTACTATGGCTGATGGCGCACATTCGGCTGTAAATCTCGGACGGACGCCTGACAGCCTATTTGACCAAACAGGCGCCCCATAAAGAATCATCAACTGCACAACCCTCGCGTATAGGCGGCGAACTTCTTCTCGTGGCCCCCCAAGATTGGGCAACAGTCTGTGCAAAGCGCATACTACCTTTCCAACTCGGGGCATTGGAAGTGCTCTTCGAATCCCCACCGACCGTCCAAAGTCAGGCCAAGGTACTTAATGTATCGTCCCACTTGAACTTGCGCAACTCCAACTCTGACTGACAAGCTGGGTGGCTCTCTTGTCCTTGGCAGCTTATGGAACCAAAGCGCCTCAGTTTTATGTAGCGCTATCTCTATACCCACTTCACGGATCGACGCCACGACCTTTTCTAGTCCCAGCTATGCAAGCTGGGTGCATCCGCGTAGCAAACGATATTAACGCCAACGGGGAGATCAGTACGCGGAACCACATCGTAAGAGAGGTCCTAAAACAGATCCCTGCGGAACTCCGCACATAATCTTCCTGCGATGAACGCTACCATCGTACGTTTTCTTTAAAATAATTGAAAACATTATTATGATAGCCATATTTTAACCCTATTCATCGCACACTAAGGAAATGTGTTAGTCAAATAGAAAAAATATATATAAAAACAATATATCATAAAACCTAAACCCCACGTATTTGTCATATGTCGCCATAGTAAAAAGTTCTCTATTCTGGTAGATCTTTCAAATGACACGTGTTTCTAATCTGTTGGTGGGTGGGGACGTTTCTTCCCATGGTCCTTTGTCAGTCGTTTATATTATACTTTCTTGTAATAAGAAATAATATAAAAATAGGTGGCTTTGACATCTACTAAATAATCAAGTAAAGGCTATAATTGAACCTACTATAAATGAAACCACAAATAGTAACAAAAAAACAACAGAAAGGTATTTTGTACCTAAAATAATATTTATGAGTTATCATAATGAATATTCAAATGTATTACAGAATTTGCTAACAATAAACAATAAATCAAAACTGGCACTCGTCATGGGCACCATGTATTGCGGACACAAAAAAATAACATGATTTCGAATCTTAAACCAAATTATAAATCAGAAAACTAAGATGAAAATAAAAAAGAGTCACTAATTCCAACAAATTACACATTCATCAGCACGAAAATGATCGTAAACACATAGTTGGCAATCATTGCACCAAAAATATGAAGTTTGCAATAAGTAAAAAATATCAGTTCTAGTCATGGCTAGCGTTAAATGCGTCGGTCTTTGTGCATTATTCGTATGTAGCTCCTCTCGACATCCATAGCAATATTCAGTTCGGACAAAGTGAGTTACAGGCCAAGGCCATTTAATGTGATTGTAGTAACACTGTACAAAATCATATCTTCCTATAATTTTATCAACATCGTAATAAATAACCATGCTGTAGCTTATGTAGGAGTTCAATCTGAAAAAAAAAAAGATTAAAAGTCAGTAAAGGTGCAACAAATATTACACTATCAAACCTTGTATTAAATCGGTATGGGAACTACAAAGATGCTTAAAATTTGGATAGGATTGCTTTAGAATTGAGAAAGAAATTATCATGGAAGTAATTTCATACTAGGCACTGAAGGAATTAATACCTACATTATTTTTTAGCTTTCTAGACATGGATCGCATATAAAATCAGGATATATTTGCTGACCAATACATTCGCTGCAATATTTTTGTTTGCAAACCATACATGTCCCTTTTCGTCCCGAGATGGTCGTAAGACATTTCTGACATTGGATACCCTTTCTTTGAATTGTGCAACATTGAGTGCTTGGAACGATATTGTCGACGGAATTATGATTAATTTCAGTTAAGACCTTTTTTGATTTTGGAAAAAACCTCCTCTCTTCTAATATCTTTATTTTAGGTTAATTTGTGGAACTACTCTCATTTGTAGGTAAATATTCTTCCAATTGTTGTACGCTAATTATTGGAAGCTCCATCGTATCAATTATTTCAACAGTATCAATTATTTCATTGATAGATAACGAGCAGTTAGATCCAATTTCTACTGTCGCTTGATCGTCATTAATACGAGTATCTACAGGTTGATCAAAAGGTAAATTTATCACAGCTGAAGACAATAAAAACGAATCAACTGGATTTATACCATCCATACTATCAAGAGTTATTCTAGGATCTATCACATAATGAGGTTTTGGAGAAAAACACTCACACTGTCCTCTTTGTTCTCCACAAAAGCAGCTTACATCTCTATATTATTTGAATTTGTCATTTTTGTCCGTTATTATCTGATGCAATTGCATAGTTCCTTTGAGAACTGGAACTTTAGCTGGCAATATTTTTGATATGTTGTCAATATCGCTTTTTAAGATAAGGAACACTTTAGTTTTTTCAAACACTCTTTGCACACTTCATAAGCATCTTTTGCATCTACTAAATCGGTTCCAAGACATACTTTTTTATCTAGACTCCGTTTCACGCTGCCACCGATTCCATCAGCTACACTTTTGCCATGATGCACTTCAAAAAACGACCAAGTCGAATACTTGAACCCGTAAGTCTTTGTGAAATATGCAAGTAGAAATTGTTCTTCTGACGGTACTGCGAAGAGGGGCCATCAGTATAAAAATGAAATATCTCTAAATTCGGTGTTCTTGTTTTTACCATTTCAATTACAGGAGCTAGGTGAGCCCAAATCGCCGGTGGCTGGTGGCTGCTCTCGTCCGACATCGTACAAAAAGACTGTGCTTCACTTTTCGTATATACCATACCTGTGTGCAAAGATATTTGACGTTTGGAGGCGCCAAAGTGCATGCTTTGAACTTCATTTGCCATTTTCGCTTCATAAGATTCCGAAAAGTCACATATAATTAGACATTCGTTGTCTTTCAGCTCGGACACAGCCTTTTGATATTGTTTCTGCATATGGTTATTGTTAAAATGGTGTTTTTTAAATAAGATCATATCATTTTCGTATTTAGTCCTTAACTCCCTTATACTTTCCTTTTTAATCACTTTTTCGGTTCTCATGGTCTTAACTTCTTTCTTTGATACTAATAAGTCTTTCTTTTCATATACAACGTGTAACGGAAAGGGTATATACATATCAAGAGCAAGGCTTCTTCAAGGCTTATCAAACGATATCGCAAGGGTTTCAGCTAAATATAAAATACTCTAAAAATTGATACCAAATTTTCGGTTTCATATGTTTCTTAAATTCAAATCATAACAAACGTGTCACCGCACTACGTGGGTCAATGATTTTCCATGTTACTTGCCTAATATCACGATAGACCTCTTCCGTAATTCTGCGCGCCTAGTACTGCATAGCAGCCTACCGTCGCGGCGGCGCGCGGCGTCTTTGTCGGCGCGAACTGACGATAGAACACTCGTTTTTCTGTTCTTTGATAGAACATACCGCCGCCCGCACGCCGCTAAAGCACGAGTGCGCGTATACCTACTTTACCGTGATGTAAAAATTAATATTGCGTAGGTAATTATTGATTTACATTTACAATTTACTCGTTATAATTTCAAGAAATAAATTTCACGTAAAACTGTGATAACACAACCTACGTAAAAAATCAAAACAAAATTTAGGTAGGATGAGTAGGTAACTAGTTTCATCCCTTATTATTACTTATTACCGAGTAAACAGCAAAATCTTAAAACTTTGTTTAATTTAGTAAATTGACTTACATTTTTAAAGATGGGGTTCAATGTGATGACCTTGATATTGTATGCACAAGGCCGCTCGTTTGTCCATGGACACCTGGACATTGCGTAGCATGTCTGGTGTTATTGTCCTGAAAGCGGCCTCAATCCGCACTTTCATTTGATCCACTGTATCACACTGCACTGCGTACACTATGTTTTTAATGTACCCCCACAAAAAAAAGTCTAACGGGGTTAGGTCTGGGGACCGCGGCGGCCAAGCCACACTTCTACTACCACGTCCGATCCACTGGGGAAAGCGTGCATCTAAATAATGGCGCACATCCCGAGCAAAGTGTGCCGGTGCACCGTCGTGTTGAAAAACTAAGTTATTCCCCATCACTAGACTCACATAACTTGACACTGGTAGCACTGTGAGGACATCGTCTAATTCATTCCTTAAGAAACTTAAATAATTTTGGCCGTTTAAACTTTGTGGCAAGAAAACTGGTCCTACGACGACATCTCCGATTATTCCTGCCCACACGTTCAGTCGCCATTGGTGTTGGAATGACGACTCTGTCGAAGCATGCGGGTTCGTGTGGGACCAAACATGTTCATTATGGATGTTACTTATTCCCGCTCTCGTGAAGGATGCCTCATCGGTCCATAGCACTCTTGAACCAAAATCTGGCAAAGCTTCTAGCTGACCGCGGTACCACTCGCAAAAGGTCACACGAGGCAAAAAATCTGCCGGTGTCAGCTCCTGAGTGCGACGGAAGTGGTATGGGTGCTGACCATCATTGCTCAAAACTCGCCATACCTGCATATGGTTAGAGGCACCCAGCGCTAATGCAGCTCGACGTGTGCTAGTGCGTGGATTGTTGTTAAAATGCTCCAATACGGCTTCTTCAAATTCTGGATCGGTAGTACTCGGCCGACCCTCTGAAGCAGGTGCGTGGAATGACCCAGTTTGGTGAAGGCGATGTACCATCCGACTAAAACAGGCCAACGAAGGCAGCTGTCGACGTTCAGCATCTGGTCTACCCTCGATAAAACGGTGACGGTACAGTTCTCGGGCAGCTCGCAAATTACCATCTTCTGCTCCGACACACAATATCATTTCGTAATATTCGTTATTACTTAACGACATTTTGCAAACAACAAAAAAAAGTCAATTAGGTGTAGTCGTACTGAACTGACGCGCGTTTCACAGGACAGGGATAGTTCTAGAAACGATTCTGCAGTCTGCACTACACGCGGAAAAGTTGACGACTGACGTCTGACTGACGAGTAATAGGTAACAATACTGCAAAATTCACTGCTATCCTGGTAGTAGGGTAAATGTCCCAATTAGTGTCCACTAACATTAAATAATATTGTTTGTTCAAGATTATTTCACATCCTAATTTATTCAACTAAACTCCGATAATCTTTTAAGTAAATCACACACCAGAACGCAAATAAAACAAGAGTTAGGTATACGGAATTCAGATTCAAAATTGAAAAATCATTTATTTCAATCCAATAATCATAAATTTAGTACACATTTGATCATATGTTGTACGTTTGTAATAGGTCAGAATCGGAACTCGTGAGCTTTTATTTCAAAATAACAGAATGAATGTTAATCTTTGATCAAAAGACATTGTTATTTTGAAATCTTGGATTTAAAGTTGTATTTACCAGGAGTAATTTAAACTACAGGGCCAGCAATTGGTGCACTTACCCTAAACCTACATTACGATTTACACACACAATGATGATTACAATGTGTGTGTAAATCAGGGTTCCGTGAGCAAATGATTTTCAACTAGACAATATTAATTCCTGTTACTCATGCGATCCTAGTACTTTTATTAATTTTTTCAACAGTTCGATACAGTTTTGAGACATTTTTTATGATTTTCTTTGACTTTTGACTACAGACGACTACTAAATAAATAAACGTGCTCAAACCAATAAAATTAAAAAACCCATGCACCATTCAAACTGCACCGACAGAGCGTAAACTTCCGATAATTCTTTCGGTTAGTCCTACAGACAGACAGTAATAATTATGCGTGCGTCTATTATTTTGTATTAAAAAAAAAACAACATTTTCGTCATCATTACGTATAAAATTAGAAAAAATACAACCTTATTTTAAAAATTACCAACGGAACCCACTATGATTTTATTTGTACCAGGAGATACATAAGTTGCTTAAGATGATGATTTGGGTTCAGTTGGACAAAAATTATGTTTCTAAATCCTTTAAATTCTATTTTTAGTTTAATGGAAAACAATATTTAAGCAATTAATTCCTGGTAAGATGCACGTAACGATTCGATTTTATGATCAATTCAATGGTATACGAGCTGACGATTTTTCGAATTAATTCGTTTTAAAGCGATCTTCAAGCAAATCGATTCAATAGTAAGGTAGGTTATCGAATTTATTCGATCGTATGTGTAAAAATTATTATGAAAAGGGTTCACAATTTAGTTATTATACGAGTTCATATTTGCCCAAAGTACAAACAAACAAAATCAATCACACATGACACTATTTAACTTGTCCGCATTGTTTAATTAAGTTAGTTGTTTATTGAAATATTTGAGGTTGATAGAAGTTCTTATTTCGAACGACGACGTAGCCGTAGCTGTATTTTATTTATCGGTCCGCGTCGTATTCTATATTTGTGATATTTTTGTCATTGTGATTTTAGTCGACTAAATCTGTACCATCTGAATGAGTCATCGAATTACGCCGGAAAGGTTATTTTTTTTTTAAGTTTAGATAATTGTAAATATCACAAAATAAAGGTGTGTTAAGTGTTGTTTAATTTTTTGCCTTGATTAAGTTTTTTGAATAAATTTTGTAAATATCGATTATCTCGAATCGATCTTCGCAAAATTTATTCAAAAAACTTTCGCACGGGATTCACGGGATAAACAATTGATTTAAAGCAAAACATCGTTTATCCATACGGCCACCAAAAAAGGATAGCGTTCGGTTTACAGGAATAACAATATTAAATTAGGTATTTACTGTGTTGTTGGTGCGATGGTAAGGTGGGTGGTGGGTGGAATATTATTATGTAGATAATAATTATCTACAAAGGAGTAAGTACTAAAATCAAAAAGTGTAGTTCAAACAGGTACCTAAATATTATTTCGTTAAATTTAGAGACCTAATTACTTAGACAAATTTCATTGTATTGTAACTAGTTCACAAACATAATCTTGGTTTAGAAAAAGTCAGTATTATTTTGTAAACAAAAAATAAACATGCGGAACCCCTTAATCAGAAATACCAGGAGTAAGAGGTTTATTTTTATACTTGAAAAGTTCGTTGGCACCGATCAGCTGACTTAATGCTAGTGATGTATTTATTTCAATTTGAAAGATTCGGTTTCTGGTATCTAATATGTATTGAAAAATTAAAAAAACATTATTTCCGAATAGGTAGAGGTAGGGTTTCCAAAACTCTTTCCATATGGTTTGATAGCAGTCAAAGAAGCCTCGCTATTGGTATGTATATACCCTTTCCGTTACATCCTGTATATGTTCTTTCCTATCCCATTCCAGCCATTCTACTTCCTGGTTTACTTTCTCCTCTGTAACCAGATTAAACTGTACCTTTCTATCTTTGCATTGACGACATGTATGGTACATGCAGTCGTAGTTGTTTGTGTCGCAACATATATTCTCTAAAGCGTCTTTTCTCGTGCCACTGATGATTCCGTGTTTTACCAGCGCTGTATGTAAATAGTCTACATTACTGTGCTTGGGGCACAAACAAGTATTTCTCGAGTTTATTCCTGGCGAAAGAATAAAAAACGGTTTGTGCAGCGTCAATGAAAGGCGGGAGCTAGCGACACACTGGTTTATTGAACAATTCTTAGAGTCTACCCGCCACCATACAAATATTATATTATTATTAACAATAGTCGGTACATTTCTCCCCCTTAAGCTTATGAATTATCTAATAACTAACAATAAATAAACACACATTCATTTTAAGTAGCAGCTCCAGATCGAGCACGATTATAAGCTCGCAGGGCACGAGCAGACGCACCTGACGGTGGTGGTGGTGTCTCTGGCCTTGGTGCCACTTCCGATCCCGTTATCGGTGACTTCTTACCAATTCCGTCAGACGCGTCTTCCAATGTATCCTCATGTTCCTCACAGACCGAAGGAGCTTGTCGCTCTGGGGATAAATCTCTATTCTCGGAAATTATGCTGGTACGACTTAACGAGTGACGATTCTTATTATTATGTAAAGGCATAATCTGATCGACATGTCTACGCCAACCTACACCGCGCCCAACGTCTACTTTGTACGAGACCGGTCCTGTCTGGTCGACTACTGTGCCTGCCAACCACTTGTCCCCCCTCGCGGTATAGTCGCGGGCTAGCACCGCGTCGCCCGGCGCGAGCGCGCGCTGCGTGTCGCCCGCCGCGGCCACTAGCCGCTCCTGTGCGGCGCGCACTACGGCCGACACGTCGGGCCGCAGCGCGTCCAGGCGCGCGCGCAGCCTGCGCCCTTGCAGCGCCACCGCTGGGGACACGCCAGTAGTTGCATGTTGGCAATTGCGATATTTAAATAAAAACTTACTTAATGCCGTGGCGACGTCCTCGCCCTCGTACAAAGCGCGTTTGATCGCTTTCTTAACAGTTTTTACCGCATTTTCAGCTTCCCCGTTACCTTGTGGTCTGTACGGAGCTGTGGTCGCGTGTTTTATACAGTTTTTTCCACAAAATGTCTTAAATTCCTGTGAGAAAAATGGTGGACCATTGTCAGTGACGAGTAATGACGGTAAACCGAACCGAGCAAAAATTGATCTCATGGTTGTAATAGTCGCCTGCGCGTCCTTTTTGCTCATACTTATGGCTTCTATCCATTTCGAATGTGCATCTACCATAATTAAGTATCGTTTTCCGCCACAGTCCGCGAAGTCGGCATGTACTCGCTGCCACGGATGCAGTGGGAACTCCCAAGGGTGCAGCGGCGCGTGTGGAGGCGCGTCGCGCACTGCGCGGCACGCCGAACAAGCGCGACATACCTCCTCAATGTCCTTATCAAGACTGGGCCAGTACACATAATTTCTTGACAAATTTTTCATTTTATTTATTCCTAAATACCCGTCATGTATTTCCTCTAAAATTAGTTTCCGCAATGTACTTGGTATTACAACCCTGTATTTATAAATTATGCAATCTAATTCTATAGCTAAATCCTGTTTTCTAGCGAAATACGGTTTCTCGTCATCGCCCACTGTCAACGGCCAACCAAAAGTGACATGACCTTTCACCTTGCACAACAATTTATCTTTTTCTGTTTCCCTAGCAATGTCCTTAAAACTAACAGGAAAAGATTCTTCTATTAAATTGATGTAGTTGACTGCGTCCACTAAGCGGCCCTCCTGGGGTAGCGGCAGCCTCGACAGGGCGTCTGCTGGCCCATTGTCAGCCGAGCGAACGAATTCCACAGTGAAATCGTATGCGGCCAAGCGCGCCGCCCATCGCTGTAGTCGGCTGGCAGCGGTCTGTGGAATGCCGCCCTTAGCGCCAAATATGTGCGTCAAAGGCTGATGGTCTGTGCGTAATGTGAAACTTCTACCAAATAGGTACTGATGGTGTTTTGTTACACCAAATAATATAGCGAGTGCCTCCTTGTCAAGCTGGCTATAGTTCCGCTCGGTCGCGTTGAGTGTGCGGGACACACAGCTTACCGGGCGCTCGCTGCCATCGGCGTAGCGGTGCGCGAGCACTGCGCCTAGCCCATACGCACTACTGTCGACCGCGAGTACGAGCGGCCGCCCTTCCTCATAATGTGCTAACACTCGCTCGCCCAAGAGAACTCGCTTAGCTTCATTAAACGCCTGTTCACAACTGGCATCCCATTTCCAGTGAGCATCCTTTCTTAGTAAATTATGTAAAGGGTATAACATTGTACTCAGATTACTTATGAATTTACCGTAATAATTTAACATTCCCAAAAAACTTTTTAATTGGGTTACATTCTCTGGTCTAGGCGCGCTGGAAATGGCATCTAATTTCGCACTATCTGGCCGTAATCCTTTTTTATCTATTACGTAACCTAAGTAATTTACGCTGTCTTGTAAAAAACTACACTTACTTAATTTTACTGTTAAACCCGCTTCGCGCAACTTTTCGAGTACAGCTCGTATGTTACTAATGTGCTCTTTATCATTGGCCCCCGTAATGCAAATATCATCCAGGAAAACAACACAACCCGGTATGCCCCGTATGGTTTCTTCCATAATTTTTTGAAATATCTCGGGTACACACGCTAGACCGTACGGCGTACGACGGTAGGCATATGTTCCGAGGTGAGTTGTTATCGCTGTGTAGGGTTGCGATTCTTTCGTTAATATGCACTGTTCGTAAGCATGAGTGAGATCCACTTTGGTAAACTTTTCTCCTCCACTCAAGTTCGCAAACAATTCGTCTATACGTGGCAAGGGATAATAATCGCGCTTGAGTTTTGGATTAATAGTAATTTTGTAATCCCCACATATTCGTATATCTCCATTTTTTTTTACCACCGGCACAATCGGCCTTCCGTAGTCGGAATAGTCAACGCGATATATTGAGCCGTCGGATTCAAGTCGCGCTAGCTCGTGTTCGACGCGTGCACGCAGCGCCAGCGGCACGGGCCGCGCGCGCACGTACACAGGTTCGTCATTAGTCAGCTGTAATCGAATCGCTCGCTTACAAGTCCCTAACTCATCGGTAAAAACCTCAGGAAATTCAGCACATAGACGGTTCACGAATCCGTCGTCGGTCATCTTGTACAAATTAATTTGACTTATTTTAACCCTTTAACGCGCAAAATAGTTTTGGTTAAAAAATAATAAGTTTGATAATTAATATATGTTTAATATGACACAAACGTGTCAAAAAAAATAATAAAAAAAATATTGTTTTATTAGTTTTTGAGAAAATATATGTTAAGTATACTCAACATTACGATACACTCAGGAATAAATAGGTAGAAATAGTCGTTGAGTATTTTCAACATCGTCCTTCAACGAATAATGAACTTTTGTAATAAAACCAAACAAAAAATCAATCAAATGTTTTTATTGTGCAACATGAAAATTATAAAGACAATTCCTCCTGCTAACTAAACACAGCCTCATTGAGCATTTGGTGCAATTAATATTTGTGTATCCGTTTTTGCAATATTTGCACCCACCATAAGGTACAAAAATGGGTAAATGCCTGGTATTATCAAATCTTATTGCATCGGGGGGTCGAGGTGTTGCAGGTGTTTTTATGACCTCTTGGAGTGTTTTTATGTTTCCTCTTTTTTTTAAAAAAAAAAATTCAAAATTCAAGGCAAGCACTTACTTCCTTATTGTTTTTGATCCCTCTTAAATAGTAACCAGCTATTATTTACGCAAATATCCGTGCTATGGTAAATCGCAATTAACATGTCTGCTAATGCCCGGTTCCAATAAACAAAAAACGAGTCGTTTTGCTTACGGATAGTAGGATTTTGACATACGTCTCATAGAACTTATGTCAAAATATCTACTACTATCCGTAAGCAAAACGAATCGATTTTTGTTTATTGGAACCGGGCATAAGTCGACGCCTCCCATATGCATGTTATACTGCTTAATGATTTGGGGACAGTCGACTTCTACCCTGGAGTTTGATTCCTTAAGATAAAGCGATATTGCTTTATCTTTTCTATAGGGTAGGAGTCCACAAACGAACTGGCTATGGTTACGCATGTGTTCTCTAGGAACGAGTATTTGGTTTTAACGGGGAAGATATAAATGGTGAATTTTAAACTGGTAGATCTCTACTGCCACCTCATGGAAACATCTGTGATTTATTAGAGGAGTCAGAGGAACTGTGTCTTCTTCATAGGTGAATCTTGTGAAGTAGTTATCCCATCGTTGTCATCTAAAATATTCAATCTCTTCAAAGACGAATCTACTGACCTCTGCTCTGGACTAAAATCGGATTTAAAATTTGTCGCATCTATGTTTTGAGGCTCCGGAATTACATCTTCATCTTCTTATGGATTGCTACTGACTGAAGGAGTACGCTGTAGGGGCACTAGTGCCATGATGCGTTTGGTTTGCTCCCATCGTGGCTACATTCTCTTCAAGAAAAGCAAATAACAAGCTTGCAAAACCCATTCCGACACCAAAAGCCAACTAATAACATGCATACATAAATAAATAAAATATACTTGAACATAACAAATGCCAATAAAAATATTATATTATAAATATCATAAAAAATAATTTTATACAAAAATTACTAATGTCGTGCAACGTTGAATATACTCAACATAGATATACACATGGATTTTGTTCATAGTTGATCAATGTTGAGAATACTCAACGTTCATAAAAAAGTTGTTATAACTTGCAAGGCAAAACAGTTCAGTATCCAATAAATAGCAATACATAAAGAGTGGTTATATTGGAACATAATAACTATTAGTTAGTAATACAAATCTATTAAAAAACGGGATGAATTAAAATATCTTACCGCACGTCTTCGAGAAGCTACATTACCCGGCGCCATTTTGTCGCTAAATGTAAAATTTGCTACATAATACTGTGACTTTTCCACTGTCACTTGTTGCGTTTCGATTATACCGTAATTTAGTGTAAAAACAACAATCACAAACAAAATACGTACGTCAAAAATATTTTTTTTTTGGAACGTTGAGTATAATCAACATTGCGAATTAAAGGGTTAAGGGCGCGTAACCAGTCTCGTCCCAGTAATGGACATGCTCCGTTTCTAATTATATAAAGAGGCAAGGATTTTACTTCTACATTACGTAATCTAACTTGGACTTCTATGTAACCCAGCGATTCGATGCGTGAACCGGCGGCATAACTACGTAACATCAAATTATCGGTTTTAATGACTTTATGAGAAAATTTGCGATTATAAAAGTCTTCATTAATAGCCGAGATGCGACTTCCGGTATCAATTTCACACTTGGTCTCCAAGTTATCTATCATAATGTTTAAAAAGAATGGTCTATTGTCCTTACGTGCAACGACAATCTTGTACAAACCGTCGGAGTCGTCTTCACCACTTAAATAATTATGTCGACTGTCCGCCCGATTCACTAACTTGCACATTACTTTTAAATGCCCTTTCTGTTTACACTCATCACAATGGTAATTCACATAACGGCACCTGGCGCGGTGCGCCTTGCCGCAGCGCCAGCATGGCGCGCTCGCGCCGGCCGGCGTGCCCGCCGCCGCGCACTCCGCGCCCGCCGCGCCGGCCGCGCCAGCCGGGCCCGCCACCCCCGCGCCACCCGTACGCGCGCTGCGGGTGCGCCCTCGCCCTCCACGTGTGTAGTGCAGGTCTTCACCTGCCTCGCCGCCGGCACCCGAGGTCGTCGTCGTCACCGTACTGCCGCTCACCTCCGCGTGCTTCTCTGCAGCCTCCAGTGCTAGTGCTAACTCCACTGCCTCTTTGTACTGTATTTTTCTTTCGGCAAATATTCTCGATCGCATTGAATCATTTGTCAATCCTGATACAAATTGATCCCTTAAGTTTTCCTCGAGCGTCGAGCACGTTTTACATTTGCCGAAATTACAAGTCGTTGCCAGATGTTTAAGCGCCTGCAGATATTCCATCAATGGTTCGCCGGCACGCTGTCGCCGCAACCGGAACACGTGGCGCTCGGCCACTAATTTCACCAAATCGTCGTAGGATTTGTCCTCGGGAAAGTCCGGCGAACATAGGTCACACATCAACGCATAAGTTTCTTCACCTACGATAGTTATTAACATCGGCACTTTTAGGTCATCTTTCACATCATTTAGTAAAATGTACTGATTAACTCGTCGTATATATGCAGGCCATTGTTTGGAACTGATGCTGAACGGTTCTAATTTTCCGATCGGCATTTTGCTGTTGTTAATTATTAAATGCACGCGTAATTATGGGAAAAAAAATTAATATCCCATCCTCGTCGCCAATGCAGCGTCAATGAAAGGCGGGAGCTAGCGACACACTGGTTTATTGAACAATTCTTAGAGTCTACCCGCCACCATACAAATATTATATTATTATTAACAATAGTCGGTACAGTTTGTTCCTGTAAAACGTTGTAAATCCGTAGCGGCCTCCCTCGGTTTTGTATTTTTTAAAAGTATTCACTAGTGTATCACACAAGTATCGAATCTGTTTTTGGTTTTATCTTTAGTTCTCGTTTCCTTTTTTCCTGCTGTATTACGACTGACGTCATCTCTCATATAAAATTTCTCTATTTCTGGGATCTTTGTAGGTTTTGTGCGTTTCTTCTTTTCTCTTACTTTGCCTTGTAAACCTAGCATTTTTGTAACAATCTTTTTGTTTACGGAATTTTTCACGAGCTTTTTAAAGTCTGTTTTTCTGTTCGCTTGGTGCAATTTTGATACGTTTTTTTCAGTGTATGTTCTAACATTTCATTCCTTACTTTCATTTTTAATAACTCTGTTTCCAAATAATTTACTTCGTCTTTGTTCTGTTTCAAAAGCCTTTGGTTACGTTTTTTATAAGTCTCTTTCTGTCTTTTGAGTTTTATATTGTATGTCATGAAACGTCTGCATTTATTCGCCAGGTATGTATTTTTCTTTTTAAGGTATTGAATAGATTTTATACAATGAATTTGAGATGCTGATGCTGTATCTTCGGATTGTAAATTGTCGTTAGGTACCACGTTGACACTATCCTGAATACTTTGCCTTTTGCTGAATACTTTGTACTTTCTGTCTACTAGCTTGTTTTTCTTTTTGCCAAACTTTTCTCCTGTTTTCAGCTTCTTCCAGAGTCATTTCTGAAACTTATTTTTTTTTTGTTTTATTCTTTGTAATTTTTTTATTCTTTGTGCCTCAAGCTTGTCAGGATTTTCCTTTTTCAACTTTTCTCTATACCTCCTAGACCTTTCTGCACTAGTGAGTGGCATCGTGTAACCTAAAATGTATTTAACGATTTTTAAATAATAAGAACTTTAAAGAATAGAGTCAAAAAAGTAGTGCTGATTTGTATGAACCTTCCGATGATGATTAAACTTAGCACTGTATGACATAACTTCATACATAACTAGCTTTTGCCCGCGCGGCTTCGCTCCCGTTCTTCCCTACTAAACCTTACCCTATCCTACTCTTCCCTACTCTACACTACTCTACCTTACTATACCCTACCTAACTTCACATAAACCATGTACTAAATAGCATCGAACAAAGCCTAAACATAGTGTTTGGACAGGTGAACCCGTTCTTGAGTTATAAAATCACAACGAAAAGTGGCATTGATTTTTATATAAATGTATAATATAGATAAACTTGAACAAATAAACGATACTTACTTGTTTTAAAAAATAACTCACTATTCAAACAGACCGACAGACATGATAAAAAACAGGAAATAAAAAAGAACTGTAAAATATCTAATGTAAACCTTGCTTTATGGTGTCGGTTTTGCTACTTTGCTGGTCAGCCTGGTAGGTCACGGGATAAAATATCGCAAACCTGACGTGACGCTTATTCCCTTATTATATATTCTGAACTGTATTCTAATATAAACATTTACACTAAAGTTGTTATTCACTATAATACGATTACATTATTAAATTATTAATCTCTTAAATATCGTGAAATGATGTAAACTTACCGGAATCAGCAGTTATTGTGTCTCAAATCCGACACAAAAATCTTGACGTTCGTGGCACAACAAAATAAACACGTTGTTTTACTCGGTTTCGTGTCACAACTGATTCTTTTTTTATTTCGAACGGTGGATTGTAAGGTTAATGTTGCCAATTTAGAAATGAAAAAGTCCTTAATTATTATTTAAATAGCAGTTTTAGCCGTGACAAACCTGTCATGTCCGGTCGGCATCACTTTTTACGTTTGTTGGAAATTGAATTGTGGAAGTGTGTGTTTAAGGTTTGAATTAAAAAGTACCGGAAACGATAAAAGACTCAGAGTTCTTTCAAACCGTACCAAAAAGTCAATGTATCGCCATACAAAAAAAAATCAGAATAGCTTTTATCATCGAGAAATTCGACATGTCAAATACTGACTTCTTGCTGATTAAAATTGGTCATTATTTTTATTGCTCTATTTTTTTTCATATTGTTGGCATTTCATTTACTAGTTTATAATGTTTTTAGTGCTTACAGTTATTAAAATATTCACCAGATCATTATCATATTTTGTTAGTAATACTTCAAATACAAGGGACAACCGAAAAGTGGGGGGTAATTTTTTTTGTGAAAACGCTCGTTTACTAAAATGAAATCATTTACTTATTTGAATATTTTATTTAGGTACACTAATTTAAACTTTCGATAGTGATTAATGATAATTTTATTTCGATTAAAAACTTTACTTACCTCAGTAATCTAATTTTGTCCAGTATAAGGCGTTTCTTTTTCAATAATTTGGATTTACCAGCCATTTTTACCGCGAAACTGATAAGCGAATACAATTGTGTTGTGTTTTCTCCGAGCGTTAGCGTCTAACCGTGACAGTAGTCAGCGATACACTGCCGCCCGTCGCCCGCCAGAGCCCCGCTTCAACGCGCACCAAGATTATTCGAAAAAACAACCCACCTTGATTTATCAAACACAATACAAATAAAAGCCGTATACTAAAATATGGGTCATTAAATTGTCTTTTATATGATTAAAGTTTCATGTAAATACGCCCCATAGTTTTTGCGTGATTATCGTTTTTTTGTCCACGTTAGACAATACTTTACAAATTAATTACACTATGTTATTAAAATATAATTTCACATTTTCACATATCAAATTATGAATAAAATTGTCTAGTATAACATATACTTTTTTCAATGAAATAAGACTAGAAGTTTAGAAGTGATGTTCAATATAAAATCATTAAAAGTCGTTTATCTGCGCCTTAAGTTATAGTTCATACAAATTCCATAACAGTATTATTTGCCATTTCAAATTTGGAACTGATCGCCGCCGCACGACTCCAGCTAGTAAGCAGCGCGCTGTTGCTATTCAAATTTCGAACTAATCGCCGCGCGCCGCCAGTCAGCGCTAGCGCGCTGTTAAAATGGCGGGAAAGCAACAGTGTGCATTCACAGATTGAGTTTATTTAAAATTAAAAAAAAAAACAGTTTATTCGGTAATTTAAAAACTTGTCTGCATGCTCTAGTGTCTTAGCCAACATGTTCACGCAGCCACGGCAGAAAATAATCCTCGCGCCATTTTTCTCAAATTTTCTTTTCTTTGTACTTGTATTGTGAATGTTTTTTTTCTGTTTCCTCGCAAATGTGTTAAAAATGTCGTACGATATACGTGCGTATTGGTTATAACATGCTCGGCTCAATTACGCCATCGCCTTCGGCTCGGGCTGAAATTCCGACTCACATGTCATAACCATCTTAACGCACTAATATCGTAATGTACTATTACAATACATGTTGGTTTTATTATCTTACAGTAGCTGTTGGTTATTCAGGAATATTTATCATTGAAACTATAGGTTTGTGATAACTAAAATAAGAAACATAAGTTTGCGACTTAATATCCTCTAAATACCTAGAAAATACCGCGTCTATTATGCAGTAGCAGCCATAGAATTTGGATTTGTGCCCAATTGACGGTGAAGGGATATGTAAGTGATGGTTGAAGCTGTCCCGGAATTTCACCAAGGGACTGTGGTGTATGCGGCCGTGCTAGGCAAGCGATTATGTGTCTTATGCTGTGAGGCAAAAAGTGATTTTACGGTGCACTAATTATGAACACGATACAACGAACGAAAGGATTTTTATTGACAAATTTTTAACACTAAACAATTAACAAAAGAAATAATAAAGAAATGACTATAAATACAGAAAGAGCTAAGAATGATTGCTAGCGTGAATATAAACAACAAGTAAGCCAAAGCATGCGCGCGCGTCTACGCCCGGCGGAAAAGTGCCGGCTGGCCACGCGGGTAGGGTTACCATATCTCAGGATTTGTCCTGAGATTTCAGGATTTTTGGACTCTTCTCAGGATTGCAGCCGGATTTTGCAAATCTCATGAAATCTCAGGATTTTTTGAATTTCCAATAAAATACATTACATTTTAAAGATCTCTTTAATAAAAATTTAAACAAACTAAAAATTATCTTCCTTTGGTAATAATTGCACAATTAAAATCAGTACTTATTTATCCAAGTAGGTACTTAATCAGTTTTATCATACTTAATATGTGATGATACATTTTAAGTAAGGTTTTTTCTTTAATTATGGATTTATAAAATTCCCCACATGTTAAGCTCTTCAAATTATATTGAATTAAAAGTATTGCTCGAACTGAAGACACCGTTAGTCGGTTTCTTTCATTTGACCATTGAGCCCCCATGATAGAAAAAACTCTTTCTACGTTTGCATTCTGGGCTGTAATTGCAAATATATATTGACAAATACGCATTATCTCTGGTAATCGTGAATTACCTATCGTCTTGAAAATGGTTGCCCACAACGCATGAAGCATTACGTCAAAAAATGCTTCTTCTTGTTTTGTTAAAAAACTATTCAGAGCTGCAATTTCATCGAATAATTTGACATCATCGATGTGTACTCCTTTTCCATTCAGATAATTAATTGATAAAGCAGTCTGTTTAAAGTCGATCATTTCGTCCTTTTTCAGCATCAACCATTTAAAAACTTTGAAATCATCTAAAGGCTTCATCCACTTGATCAGAGATTTTATGCAAGTCTTATACATATTTTTAAGGTCTTGCTTGAAAACTTCTTGGTTTTCCGCAGTACACTTAGCCAGCAATTCTCGCACTTTTAGTGACATAAAGTTTGCGTTCGCTCGTGCAACTAAAATTTCATGTGTGGATTCGAGGATTCTTTTAATATCGAGAACAGAATTGCTTTCTTTTTCGATGTCTTCAATTCTCGCCTGAAATATTGACATCAATGAGTGAGCGAGAAATAAGTAAACTTCGCTGAGTTCATTTTCAAAAAAGTTCTTCAAAGTTATTGGTACACCAGTAGTAGATAAAAAGTACTGCTTCAACGGCTCATACATCTTCAATATTCTTTCGATCGCTGGAAAGAGACTAAGCCATCGGGTCTTGCTATGAAACAAAAGTTTCTGATAATTAACGTCTGTATACTCGCTGATATCCTTCAACGCCTCCGTGCGTACGGTGTATACAGAAAAATAATTAAACAGCTTCATTACTACAGATTCTATATCAATATGAAGATTATCAGTGCCATGTTGAATACAATTGTGTAGAATGTGCGCTGGGCACCCAACTCCTACGATATCTTTTTCGAGTATATTTTTTAAATTAGTCCAAACATTTTGTCCCGGTTACCGATTAACTCCGCCAAAATTAACATTAGCGTTGTCTGCTGTAAATGATACACATTTTGTCAACAAATCGTGCTTTTGCAAGCTTGTTTTAATTATCTCTGTTATAGTGTCAGCAGTTTCATCGCGTGTGCTCAGCACATCCAACAGTTTAGTTTTAATGCCTTCTTGTCAAAAAATTGTATCATTATAGGAAATATTTTTTTCTGCGCCGTGATTACTTGCATTTGTGGAAACGCCCAAGTAGTTGACATTTTGTAATGAGACTTTTACCTGTTCAATTACCCACGGAGATATCACGCCCGTAACAATGGCCTCAGTCTTCGTTCTTGCACAAGAAATACTATTCGCAGTGGTGGAATCCGCAAATATAGTCTTCACCAGCTGGCTGGTGCAATCCATAGATTTAAATGATTGGTGATGTTTCACTGTGTGAAAAGCTAAAGTGGCCTCAGCGGCGGATTTTTTGTCTGTCAGTCCAGAACTTTGCGGATGAAATAAAGAGTCAATTTTAGTGTTACTTGAAACAGTTAAAACATTTTTCTTGTTTTTCCGTTAGAATATGTTTTTCAATATCGGCAGCCCCCTTGAACTTAATTGAAAAACAATTGTTACATTTTAAACAAAACACTTCGGTAGGTTCTCTACCTTCTTTCATAATCGGATATTTTTCTTTTAAAACATCTGTGAATGTACAGCTGTATCGTGGTCGCTTGGTACTTGAAGACATTTTCAACTCGTAGTCGTATCTGGTTACGATTCTCGCTCGGCTCGGCCGTGGCGACGTACAAAGCAGCGCAGTCTTATCTACGCTATGGCGCAATGCGAACTGACTGAGTGAGTGTGTAGCGAAGGGCGGTGCGTGGGAGGGGGGGTCACCCCGCCCCCCTCGCGTATGATCCACAATGTATAAAAACGATAGTATTACGACTTTATTAAAAAGCAGGGAGACTAGCACTCTTCGCAAATTCAGACGCAAAGCGCCGTCATTCCGTCCTCGCCGACGAGGCCCGTCGCGACGTCCCGGTAACTGCCCCACCCGTCCCTTGCAAGAGCCAGCCCGCGCTGCTGAGCCAGTAAGTTAAAATAGTCCATAAATAATATCACTCAGATCCAGCCTGTCCCTTGCTGTCCCTCAGCGACGCCCTAAGCCGAGGCTCGTACCCCACAGGGGGGGTGCCCTTAGCGTGTTGTCGCTTAGTTTATAAGTTTAAACCCTGGCTGGAGGTCTTAATTTTTAAGGCACCCACAGGATTCGCCCGGTTAAGCAGACGACAACCTCCTTGGTTGAACTGCGAGATGCCATTCATAAAAAAAAAAAAAACTTTATTAAATTGTTAAGTAAATTCGAGAGAAAATTTTGGGAATGTAAAAGATCTCAGGATTTTTCAATGAAAATCAGGCTTTTTCTCCGGACTTTTGATTTTTTCATCTGCGTTTAAAATAGCACAAGTATGCAAGACCGTCTAAAAATGTGGTAAGTCCATTGTTTCCTTTTTTTTAATTTTTGACGTGATAACGTCTTTAAAATCGTTTTAGTCGGGTGACATGTTCAGAAACTTGTGTCACACCAAAACCTCACGAGCGCGATCGCGCCTCACGAGCGCGATCGATCGATCGATCGATCGCGCTCGTGAGGTTTAGTTATCACGTAAACATCTCGATCGTAAACCTACTTTACAAACAACCAATTTTTTTCTTCCCTATTTTCTTTTTTCTTTGCTCTTCTGGTTTCTAAAGAATGTGTATTTATTTATTTATTTAACTTTTCGACGATTAATTCTGTATGTTTTTGTTCCTTGTTTAATTCTTCAATGGTCTTATATAAAATCCATTTCTTTCTGCCCAATAGGGTGTTCCAGCGGTGGTGCCATGATTCCACCTCATTTTTACCGACCAGATGTCAGGCGAAAACAATCGAGGTAGCACTTTTTGCAAGTTTGTCTTTAATGTTTCGAGGTTTTGAGTAGTCCTTGTGGTTTCTTGAATGTTTCTGTTTCTGTTTTCTTGAGAATGTGTATTTATTTATTTATTTAACTTTTCGACGATTAATTCTGTATGTTTTTGTTCCTTGTTTAATTCTTCAATGGTCTTATATAAAATCCATTTCTTTCTGCCCAATAGGGTGTTCCAGCGGTGGTGCCATGATTCCACCTCATTTTTACCGACCAGATGTCAGGCGAAAACAATCGAGGTAGCACTTTTTGCAAGTTTGTCTTTAATGTTTCGAGGTTTTGAGTAGTCCTTTTCTTATAAGTACCATTAACGTAGTATTTAGAAAACCAATCGGTGACTTTCATTGCATTCTTGGGTAATACTTTTTCTTTTAGTATTTCTAAGCCTTAGTTATCTCATCTGGCTTGACCAAGTCCTAAATATAAGGGTACAAATGTATCCTTAACTATGAACTTCTAAGTTTCTGACCACGAGCTTCATTCATGAACTGTGCTTTCCGTTTACTGATATCAGCGTTTCGGTTTAAAAATGCTTTAAGCCATGTTCTTCCAGCAGAGCCTTTAGATTTGTTGATCATTTTCCGAATATTGTGTAGTGAACAAAACTTATAAACTTGAAATTTTAATATTTTGGTCGTAGGAGGCAAACCAATGTCAGATAACCTCTTAATGCGCTGAACTAAATCATGCTCTTATTGTGCGCTTAGTGTACTTTTTCTACCAAACCGTTTCAAAGTAGAACCTGTTTGCATGTGATTCCGCAAAGTTCTACGTGGAATACCATATTTCTCAGATACAGCTCAGATATTTTTCCTCGTGATAATGCTTTTGAAGCTGCCTCCATATTATCTTCCGAACAACTTTCACCTCGTTTTCTAGGCATAATATTATATTACCTGAAACAAAGAAAGATAATACAATTTGAAAAAAATGTTTTCAAGGTTGTATGACTGAAACAGGCTTATCTTTTACTTAACACTGATGTTTCTAGCAAATTAATATTAAAATCTCCACAAGTGATTGTAGATTTCTTTGAGTTACAGATTTTATGAAACACTTCATCCATCATGGTTTCAAAACAATCATACAAACCTGAAGGGCGTCTATACACACTTAATATGATAAACTGCTCCAATTCTATGCAGGCCATTTCAATTGTTCTCTCAACAGACAGGTTTACAGTATCCCAGAGTTCTTTAAATTTGAGCTGATTATTTACTAAGATTAATGCGCCGCCATGTATAGCATTTACTCTACTGAATGAACTACTAACCTGGTGATTACAAAAATAAAAATTAATTGATGACTTTTGAGCCAATGCTCCGTGACACAAAGAATCTATGTTAAAGAATCTATGTTGTCTAAGTTGAAGAAAATCTATGTTGTTACAATTCAGGAAAAGCCCTACTTCTAATTCTTTGTTCAAAAATCCTTGAATATTTTGATGCACCAGGATGATAAAATCAAAATTCCCAATAATTTCACGTGATTTATTATCTGGCTTCCTTACATTATTGCAAGAGGTTGCCTCTATTGTCTCAATCTCTAATTTAAATATTGATCTGATTCATTAATTGTGAGCAAACTATTGGCTGAAGTAGACGAGGGCACATTATAACCTTTTCTAGGTCTACTGAGTAATACATAGCGTCACTGGTTTGGTCTTGCATACTCATTTGACGAGTTTTATCTTCATCGTATTTTTGTCGTGCTAAAATGTATATTCTGTGATGTAATTCGTATTCCTTACATTCGGTGCAGTTTCGATGACGGATCTCCATAATAGCAGGGTTATGTAATTTATATTTTTCGCATATTTCGCACTCCTCATTGCCTAGTTTTGCGAAAGAAATATTAAGTTCTTTAATAACTCGTCGGTAGTGATCGTAAGATACACAGTCATCGGGAGCGGACTGCTCAGTTATATCCATTTTTTCACAAAAGTCTTTGTACATATCACGAATATTTAGTTCTGACGGTAAATATTTTCGATTGGGTGCATGTACCCTTCTGTAGTGTGATACAGCAGGATGAAAAGAATTAATGTGATCAATGATGGGCTTGTTATCGATCTTTTTAGGGTTAGGATTACAGCCTCGCATATCCGTTATTTCTTGTACTTGCACTTGTTTTAAAGCGTTTCGCAGAACCTTGTCGTTTTTCTTCTCAAATCCAAGGGTTGTCAAAAAAAAAATCTTGCATACCGTTACTTTCTTATTATTTTCATTCAACATAAAATATGTAATAGTTTTTCCTCGGTTAATTACTTTTGAGTTAGTATTTTTTTTTGTTCGCCTGGCCGGTATAGTTTGAGATGTGTTGTTAATTATGTGTATGTACTGTTCTCTCCAGGTGAAATTACGAAACTGTTTGTTTATAATACTTCGCTGTTTTTCAGATATATTTGAAGAACACTTTTTTTTACATTCTTCACCACAACCTGGTTTAACGCAATATTTGGTATTAGTCTTCAACTCTTTCTTAGCTTTAGTACGCTCTCGCAATGAAGTATCGTAATGTTTGCGTTTACGTACACTTCCTTTCTTGGTAAGTTGGATTACATTTTCAGAAGCCTGGTCAGTCTGAGTTTCGGGCGCAAAATCTTCCAGTTCAGGTGACTCTGATATGCGAATGTTATTTTGTTGTGAGTTCTCTATGAAATCAATATCTGAATCAGAGTCGATAACACTACTATTGTTTTTTTTTCTTTGTGGTGGAATGTAATCTTTATCAAAAACTGAATCATCAGAGTCAAATTCACTTACTGTTGAACTGGTGCTGCTGCTGATAGTCGCTGCAGTGGTGGTATTTTCGCAGACTTTATCCAGAAGAACACTGTCAGTTGTAGAGACGTGGTTAATTTCTTCACCATGGCTTATTTGGTAAGGATGTTGGTCGTTAATTAAGGGATACAGCGAATTTCCCTCTGTATTTTCTACTGCAGTACTATTTGTACTTTCCGTACTTGTGGAAGCTAAAGCTTTAGTAAGTAACTCAAAGCATCGACCTTTTTTCATGTTAGTTTTACCTGTACCTGTTGTAACATCACTATTTAGTTGTACTATTATGGTCTTCACTAGTCTATGTATTATCTGTGATCTCCCGGCGCTCTGCCACACTTCTTACTGTCATGTCTTACGACGTGTACCTCGTGTGTCTCCTGTCAATAAACCAGTATCATACTTAATGGACATCTTTTATTAAGAATCCAACATAACATGGTGTCAGAGGTCATCTGAAGAAACGAAATCCAAAGGAAAATGCCTAACCCAGTCGACGCGACCCGGCAAGTCGGCCATGACGGTGAGTCAACTTTCAACTCACATATCAAAAATTTCAACATATCGTCGGATCCAGTTCATAACAACGCTGAATCATGGAAAAAATGGTCGCAAGCATTTGAGCTATATTTACTAGCGACAGGCCTTGACAAAGCAACTGAGAAACGCAAAATAGCCATTCTACTGCACTCAATCGGTGAGCGAGGTCTGAACATTTTCAATACCTTTAACCTAACAATCAATGGCAGCACGCTTGAAGAGGTGAAAACAAAATTTGATAAATATTTCGAGCCAAGAAAAAATATCACGATGTGCAGATACCTATTCTTCACACGTAAGCAGGAAAAATCCGAAAGCATCGACGAATTCCTCATGGATTTGGAGAATAAAAGCAGAGAATGTGAGTTTGGCACGCTCAGGGAATCGCTCATCAAAGATATTTTCATTGCAAACCTCAATTTGGACTTGTCACATGTGCGTCAAAGGTTACTGCAAGAACATGACTTAACATATCAGAGAATGCAAGAGCTAGCGAGGACGCTCATAGTCGCACAGCAGGATGCTGAGAAAATAGTTAAAGGGAGCAGCATCGCCAGTGAAAACGTCATGCATCTCAGTCGGAGGAGCCGTAGTCGAGGAGATGGTCGACAGCGAGCTTCCAGTCGCAAGTCAGCTTCAAGCAGTCGCAAGCCAGCTTCAGGCAGTCGCGAGTCACCTTCAGCTTCAAGCAGCTCGAAGACATGTAGCCGCTGTGGGCAGTCTCATCGCTACAAGTGTCCAGCTCAAGGAGTTCAATGCAGGTCATGTAAATCTTATAATCATTTTGCTAAATTTTGTCTCAAAAATAAAAAAGTCAGTCAGTTGCAATCGTTTAATTCAGATAAGGGTAGTCAAGATTATTTCGTAGGTATACTGAATAGTCAAAGTCATAATGGTCAAAGTCATAATAGTCATTCTCACGGTCAGTCACTCAGTCAGACCAGTCAGTCAGTCAGTCAGTCCAGTCAGGTCTTATGTCCAGTCAAAAAGTCACGGTCAGTCAGTCATTCAGACCAGTCAGTCAGTCCAGTCAGGTCCTATGTCCAGTCAAAAAGTCAAAAGAAAAAATGTCAGAGTCTCAATGATGAAATCAGTCACATGTCTGAGGGATTTCACAATAAGGCACAGTCGTCCAGTCAGTCACACAATGGATCATCAGTGGTCAATACTTTGAATCACTCAAAGCACTCGTGGGAAATTAGCTTATTGGTAGGAGATACCAAAGTCAAATGCATTATAGACTCAGGTGCAGATGTCAATATAATGTCAAAACAAACATTTCAAAATGTTAAGAGTCAAAATAAGCTGTCAAAATTGTCACTTGTCAAATGTCAAATAAATGTCACAGGATTTGGTGGAAAATCCATTCCGATTTTAGGCAAAGTCAACTTAATTTGTAATTTTTGCTTAAACAATAAGAACATTGTTGAAAACATAATGTTTATAATACCAGATATAGAGTGTCCAAATGTCCTTGGTCTCCCAATTTGTGAAAAGTTAGGTATAATAAAACGTGTCTTTTCAGTATCAAAACAAGACTTTTGTGAACAAATTCATACACAATATAATGATGTATTCCAGGGTCTTGGCTGTCTGCCTCCAGTCTGTCATCTAAAACTCAAGCCTGATGCAGTACCATGTGTGGATCCGCCCAGGAAAGTCCCATTCGCATTACAAGGGAAACTGCGTGAGGAGTTGGATCGCATGGAGAAAATGCAAGTCATAGTAAAGGTTACAAAACCTACAGAGTGGGTTAATTCAGTCGTTGTAACAGTAAAAAGTTCAGGTCAGTTACGAATTTGTCTTGATCCTAGAAATTTAAATAAAAATATCATGAGGGAACATTATCCACTCAAGTCAATTGATGAGATTAGGTCTCAGCTCGAAGGGGCTGTATGTTTTTCTCATTTAGATGCATTTTCAGGGTTTTGGATGCTACGTTTAGATGAATATAGTTCAGAATTATGTACCTTTCAAACACCATTTGGTAGATATAAATATTTAAGATTACCATACGGCATAAATGCCTCATCAGAAATATTTCAAAGAATCATGATGAATTTATTTGGTGATATAGAAGGAGTTCTAATTTTTATTGACGATATTTTAGTGTATGGTCCAAACGAGTCAATTCACAATGAAAGATTACATAAAGTCATGCAAAGAGCTCGTCAAGTCAATTTAAAATTTAACAAGTCAAAGTGTAAATTTTCACTGTCAGAAGTATGTTTTTTAGGTTATGTCTTCAGTAAAGATGGTGCAAGGGCAGATCTTGAGAAGGTCAAAGCAATTGTCAACATGCCCACACCACAAAATGTCAAAGAGTTACAGAGAATACTAGGTATGATAAACTACCTAGGACCTTTTATAAGTAACCTGTCAGAAAAAACACAAATGTTAAGAAATCTTTTAAAAAAAGATGCAGTCTGGACTTGGGATGAAAATCATAGTCAATGTCTGAGGAAACTGAAGGATGAAATTACAAATTCACCAGTTTTAGCTCATTATAATCCCAAGATTCCATTAGTCTTGTCAGTCGATTCGTCAAAGTCAGCGTTAGGTGCAGTCATTTTACAAAAAAATAAGCCTATAGCATACAGTTCAAAGACTTTAACTCAAACCCAAGAAAGGTATGCTCAAATAGAGAAGGAGCTGCTAGCAATTCAATTTGGTTGTGAAAAATTTCACCAATATGTATATGGTAACAGAGTCACAGTTCACACTGATCATAAACCATTAGTCTATCTGTTTAAAAAACCATTACATGATGTCCCAGCTAGATTACAGCGTATGATGTTAACTTGTCAAAAATATGATTTAGAAGTTATACATGTCCCAGGTAAAGAAATGTTTATATCAGACACTTTGTCAAGAGCCGCCTTGAAAGATCACTATATACCTGAAAATGAATCAGAAATGTCTTGTCATGTCAATCTAATGTATGCTAACTTAGCAATTACAAAAGAATATAGTACACAATTGGCACAGGAAACCAGAAAGGATGAATCCTTGCAATTATTAAAAAAATATTATAATGAAGGATGGCCAAACAATAAAAACAATGTCAGTCCATTGGTAAAACCATTTTGGAATATTCAAGGGGAAATTCATGTAATTAAAGATTTACTTTTCAAAGGCTCAAAATTGATAGTACCACAGTCTATGTACAAAGGAATGTTAGAACAGATTCACAAAGGTCACCAGGGTATAAACAAATGTTTAAAACTAGCTAAAGAATCTCTGTATTGGCCAAATATGTCAAGTGATATTAAGAATTTAGTAGAGCAATGTCTTATATGTGCTAAGTTTAAACAAAGCAATCAAAAGGAACCACTACAAAATTTTGAAATCTGTAAATACCCATGGCAACAAGTAGGTATTGATTTAATGCATTTTGATAGTTTAGTATATTTAATTGTCACAGACTATTACTCAAAATACATAGAAATAGCATTATTAAATAAAAACAGTACATCTCAAAATGTTATTACTCATTTAAAGTCAATTTTTGCACGCCATGGAATACCATTGTCACTAGTCTCAGATGGTGGACCTCCTTTTCAGTCAATCCAATTCAAAAATTTTTTGCAAGAATGGGACATAGAACATGTTGTTACTAGCCCATATCATTCACAGTCTAATGGACAAGCAGAGAGTTCAGTCAAAATTATAAAAAACATGCTAAGAAAATGCAAAGAAAATGGATCAGATCCATACATAGCATTGTTACAATATAGAAATACAGGTAAAAATAATTTTTCATCACCAGCACAGTTACTCATGTCTAGGAACTTAAGAGATAACATTCCAACATCATATAAGAAGTTAAAGCCAAAAGTGGTAACATTTAAAGATTACAAAGAGTCTGTCAAGAAAAATGATCAAAATAAGTCAAAATACTACAATAAGAATGCCAAGTCAATGTCTATGCTACATCATAATGATCATGTCTATTTTAAGAGAAACCCTAGTAGCAACTGGGAACAAGCTATTGTTAAGCAAAGATTGTCAAATAATAGATCATATGTTGTTGAGGATGTCAATGGAGTTAGGTATAGGAGGAATAGAATTCACTTAAGACATAAATATTCTCATAATTGTGCTAACCCTCCCATGCAATCCAACTCGTCACAAAGGGGAGAGGAAGGTGACAGACAGGAGTCTAGGCATCAAGGATCCTCATCTCAACAATCCTCAAATGTAACAACTAGGTCAGGTCGTATTGTAAAACCTACCAGAAGGTTAATTGAAGAAATTGATTAAGTTAAGTTATAAATAAAGTCATAAGTAAAGTTTAAGTATAACCATAAGTATAATTAAGCATGTTGTCTTGTATAGCACTTATATTAATTGTCAGTCAGGGGTCTAATTTGAACTCAACAAGGGGGATGTTGTAACATCACTATTTAGTTGTACTATTATGGTCTTCACTAGTCTATGTATTATCTGTGATCTCCCGGCGCTCTGCCACACTTCTTACTGTCATGTCTTACGACGTGTACCTCGTGTGTCTCCTGTCAATAAACCAGTATCATACTTAATGGACATCTTTTATTAAGAATCCAACATAACAGTACCAACAGTTAATTGTATTAGAATGCACTAGAAAAAGCGTTATAAAGCACGTTAAAGCCTCATTCGCACGAGACTTAAAAAAACGTTGCGTTAAAACTCGGCGTTGGCGCTTAAATAACGTTTTCGATTTGATTGTTCATACGAACGCTATATAATCACTCTTGTTTCGTTTCTCGCTTCAGTAAGACGTGGAAATGGTTTCTGCTAAAGTACTAGCAATAGCGATTTGTGTTGCTAGAAAACGAAAAAGAAAGCAAAAGGTATTCTGGGTTCATCCTCTGAATGAACTGAGATGCTTAAAAGGACAGTTTGTGCTACTGTACGAAGAATTGAGGCAATACCCCGATAGGTTTTTTAGTTATTTTCGTATGTCTATTACAACATTCTGGCAATATTTTTAAATAGAAGTGGACGAGACTCCACCTCTATAATTAGGACTTCGGGATCCACAACCCCCATCATAAGGCCGCTCTGGTAACGTAAACACAAAAGAAAGACGTCCGATCGCCGAGCCAGCGCGCTTCGCACTGAGTGAAGGGCTGGCGCTTTTTTACCGCTCGTATGAATAATAATACGGAGTTTCATATGATCTATTCCTTGTAGAGCCCAACGCCCAGCGCTCAAAATGCAACACTGCTCGATAAAAAAGCGTCGCGTTTTAAAAGCACCGTCGTATGAATATGTACTTGGAAATGCATTTGTTCTATTTGAACGCTTCTTTAACGGGCGTTAAAAAAGCTCCCGTGCGAATAAGGCCTAAGTGTTTGCAAGCGATTTATGGCACATCAAACTTTACTTTTACTAAACGAAAATTAAATATGATCACAAAAAACACACACCGTTCAATAAGAATAACTCAATAAAAGCTTACTTCAGTTAGAATCACTAATGTATTATAAATCTTACTCAAAGAAATGATATAATTTAAGTACCTAATAAAAATGTTTATGAATGAAATAATGTTCATACACCTAAATCCGAATGAGGTACTAACTTTAATTTATTAACTTTACTATATATAGGTAAAATACTCGTAGGTGCATAATTCAACTTAGGTACTAGTAAGACATTGATTTTATTTTTTTCTATCAAAACAAGTTTTAAACAATTTGTATTATTATTTGGCACACTACGGTTGAATTAAATTGCACACACAAACAACAAACAAACTTTTTAAATAAAAAATACTTACTTTGATACGACGAATCACGCTGCGAAAAATTGCGCGACCGCGACATGTCGTGCTCCTACAACCTACTCGGGCGCAACCAAGGAACATATTTACTCTAGGGAGAAGAATGTCAACTACGTACAAAAAAAAATGGTACGGTTTTGGCGCCTCCTGGTGGATGCCCCCGAAAACTTATGAAAGCGGGAAATTCAAAATTGGTTTTCTTTGAGATGTTTTTTTAAAGCTAGCCACAAAAGCAGAACTGGGAAATTGTAACCGTCGTTACATTAAAAAAAAATGCAATGGTTACAATTTTCCAGTTCTGCTTTGGTGGTCAAGCAGCCTTATTGTTAAAATTATTAGAGATGGTGAGTTCTTGCTTGTAGAAAACTTTAAATTTTGACAAAATTCAAAACTTTGTAGTTTGTTTGTAAAAGTCAAAGCTTTATATTCTTAAAATAAAATAAAAAAGTTTGACCTTTAAGTCAGAAGTATTTTTATTATAAATTACACATTACACACTACCTTAAATAGGAACAATCAAAATTCAAATTTATAAATATCAGACCAACAAAATAAAACGTAAATATGGGTGATTTTTATATATTCCTCCCTTATTGTGCAAAATACATACTAAAATGTAACATAATATTAGATTTACTGCTATAATAATATTAGCAAAAGTAATAAGTTACCAAAGACACATCAGTGGTTTAGCATCAATTATTGATCAGAGGTTTTTATATAAAATTTTATATAGCCAATAAGCAGCATGAATGGTTCCTATCAACCATCACACCACGTACCACACTACATGGAAGTGATACACTTACATTAAAAAATTACATCAACAAATGAATTCATTTTTTTTCAATCAATCAATTGATTTTTTTCTTAAGTGCTATTGAGGCGGATTCTTGAGAAAAAGATCTATTTTTTTTGTACAAAATCTTTTGACTGTTATATAAAATACGCTTTTAATTATATAAATTATATTCTGCTCTTTATGCTCCATGCAATCTTTTAAAAAGTTGAAGTCGACGGAAACTTTTAAAACATTTAATATTTCTTGCATTAATGCTTTTTTATGTGCATTAGTTTCCAAATATTCATTTATGTATAAATGAATATTTGGAAACTGTCTGTCTATGACTGTTTGTCTGCGTGGAATGTTGTGCCACCTGTAGGTGGCACAACATTCCACGCAGACAACAAAGTTTTTACTTGCATAATTTAAGGATTAGTCTGACGTTGTAAATATTGTTTTACATTTCTCACAATTATTTTTATAATTTTTTATCAAAAATCCGCACACGTAAGCACATGCTTGTAATTCACCCTTGTTCACGACATAATGTGAACTTTTTAGATTTATTTATTTATTAAAACTTCATGCACAAGTAACAAAAACATTGTACAAAGGCGGACTTAATGCCTTGGGCATTTTCTACCAGTCAACCTTAGGGTGATGCAGAGACAAAGACATAGTAGGTAGTAGGATTTATGTATTTATCTTTGGTTTGGATTTTATTTTTATTGTCTATTTTTGATTCTTTGCTGTTTTTTGCACCTTTTGCTGTCATTATAATTTTCTAGACCGAATGGCTGTTTTTCTTATACCTGAAATATTAAGAAATCTAACTTGTAGCCTACGAGTCGGTTATAGTGGTCCTTCGAGCCGGATCTCATCGTACCGCATCTTAAAGGCAGACATTATGTTAAATAAGGGGTTCCCTATCCCATACCAGTGGGAATTGTCACTCCTGTTGGAGGGTGTGTATTCGAGTCCTTGTTCGCGTGCTTCGTTTCGCATCATTTCTACCACCTCACGGTATGTGACATTATGGCTACAAGATCCAATGGTTACAGTTGCAGTCAGGCTTAGATTGGGGTGAGTCGACATTTTGAAGTTAGCCATCTTCCTGAGTATGTTATGACCCACCTGCAAGATACTCATGATCTGATGACTAACAGTTATGTTATCCACCTGACCACAAATATTGAGACTTTCATACATTCTCATGGCGCTGTTAACAATATATTTTAGAACCTTCTCTTTCGTAGCGCTATCGAGGTTTATTCTTGGCCTTTTGGGGTCCGAAATTTCAGCATCATTATTATCTGCGTCAACTGTCCTTTTACGGCTAGCACTTACACTTGGTTGATCCACTTCCATTTTGACTTTTGGGGTTGCTCAGCAACTTGTGTTTTCGAGGAGTCTGTTTATACTACATTTTTTTTTTTTTTTTTTTACTAAACCTAAGTATAGAAATCAAAGAATAATAGGCAAAATGATCTAAAAAATATTCATATAAAGCAATGACTTTTTATAAGCTGGTCGAAAAAGAAGGTTTTAAAAATGTAGAAAATAAATGGGTTCATATCCTGCCGCAGAAATAACGCCCACTCTCCCGTATGAGCTCAGTTGATATATGGCCGTGTTCCTTATCAGTTAATCCCGCCATTTCACGCCACTCAACTGTACCGTGCATAGTATTCTCCTCCTTTTTGTTCATCAATTCCACTTTCAGACTTCTATAGAATGCTGCGAGGGCGTGGAGAGTTAAACCACCTTGAATTGCTTGGGGGGTTTCTGCACTCGTGTGTTTATAGAACGCGTCGATATATGTGACAAGAACTATCATGAATTTTCCTGCGAAGACTTGTTTGCAGCGTATTTGAAAAGCTGACTCTGTCAACAGGCCCGTCATATTGGCCTGAGCCATTTTGGCATAAAGACGTTGCTGAGGGATCCTGATGACTTTTGTCGACTTTCCAGTGCTGCGAAACTTATCCGCTATCTCTGACCTTAGTCTCCACGGAGTTTTAACATCCGTTACAGTTTGTAGGACACCAAGGTCTTCGTTTTGAGTTCCAAAAATGGCATGGTAAACGACTTGTCCAGCAGAGACGTCATCCATGGCTGTTTCCAGTTTCCATGGATATCTAGAGCATGCCTTATAAATCCTCCACATTCCTCGCCCGGAGAAATCCACTTCGGAGGGACTCATGGTGGCACCAATTCTTGTTATACCACACACTTTCAATTGGTCAGCGGAAGCTAGCACGTAAATTAGAAAACATAACGGGAAAAATGCTCTTTGGGCGTTACGTGCTCCTGCAATCAGGACTACATCCGCAAATGCGCTCAATGCAGGAGCTACTTATTCTGCCCTTCTACCTTGCATTGCGTTACATAAGTTGAGTGCATTAGGGATATGCACAAGAGCCCTTTTTACTGCTTCCACCCACTTAGTTCTATAGGGATCTCGGGATTTGTAGGCAGCAATAACTGCAGTTAGAGGCCCCAATGTCTGCGCCATTGCTGACCTCTCGGGTTTATATGTTGACCCCTCCAACAGGACGTGATAAGCTGGGGTAAGGCCATACTGTGCGATATCTACATAGTCTGTTGTGTTAGGCAATGAATTGATGAGTCCTAGCTGTTGCCCTTACCAGTCTAATCCAAGAACTAAAATGAATGATATCAGCTACTACTGGTAAAGGTAACTGATGTGAGTTGGTAAAATTGCCTCCATTTTCAATAATCGGGATCATACTTTTCAAAATTTTTGGGTTGGGGATATTTGTTTCTCTTTAAACACGCCTGGGCACAATTTACGGCCTAATATCGCCTCCGCCACTGCTCCTGCGCCATTGGATGTGGAAGACATCATCCGCGCAGAACGGCACATTTTGAGGCAAAGCCAGCTCAATGCTTTCGGAGAAGAAATTCACTGTCTAACTTTTGAAAGGGAGATTCCTAAGAAAAGTCGATTGGCATTTTTATCACCAGTATTATAAAACGGATTAATACATCTAGCTGGTAGAACCTCTGCTGTCTCCGACAAACAGCCCATCTTACTGGATGGAAAAGAACCAGCAGTGCGCCTTCTGATTCGTCACTACCACAACAAATTCGCTCACGCTAACACAGAAACAGTCCTAAATGAGCTACGACAGGAGTCTTGGATCCTGAGGATACGGAACGCTGTGCGTTCAGTGGTGCGTGGATGCCAGCTGTGCAAACTATTAAAAGCGCCAAGACTGCAACCACCCATGGCCGACCTTCCCGATTCAAGACTCGCCCATCATCGGAGAGCCTTTACTTACACTGGCTTGGATTATTTTGGACCCATAGAAGTAGCAATTGGACGAAGACGAGAGAAGCGGTGGGTGGCGCTGTTTACGTGCATGGTGACTAGAGCTATCCACCTTGAAATTGTTGCCAGCTTATCTGCAGATTCTGCTCTTATGTGCCTGCGTCGTTTCATTGCTCGTCGTGGTACTCCCAGCGAAATATTCTCTGACAATGGGACGTCGCCGTCGTTCGTGGGAGCAAACCGGCAACTGAGAGCCCTTTATGACGCTACAATTCCACAGTTTGCGGCGGAAAATAAAATTACTTGGCGTTTTGTGCCACCACTGGCACCCTTTATGGGTGGTGCCTGGGAAAGACTCGTCCGTTCTGTGAAGACAGCCCTCAAGGTTACATTAAGAGAGCGGGCCCCGCGTGAGGAGGTTCTCGCCACCCTGTTGACAGAAACAGAGGCGATTGTCAACGCGCGTCCATTGACACACATTTCTCCCGATGCTGACTATCCGGAAGCGCTCACACCCAATCATTTTTTGCTCGGCGATTCATCTGGACACTCGTTTCCTAGCGAAGCCCTAACCGATGCGGCGTTGGTTGGTAGGAGCGGTTGGCGAAAGGCACTGCGACTTGCGGACTATTTTTGGCGGCGCTGGGTCCGTGAATACTTGCCCACTTTAGCTCCGCGGCGCGTTCCGGGTACAAACGTTGCAGTCAGGGTTGGGGACCCTGTGCTCATTGGAGACGGAGACTTACCAAGGGGCACCTGGCCACGTGGCGTGATCGCGGCTCTGTACCCGGGTCGTGACGGCGTAGTGCGGGTGGTCGATGTTCGCACCGCAGGGGGCACGCTCAAGCGACCATTAAAAAAAATATTGTTCCCCTGTAAAAAGGGGAGGATGTTCACGACATAATGTGAACTTTTTAGATTTATGTATTTATCTTTGGTTTGGATTTTATTTTTATTGTCTATTTTTGATTCTTTGCTGTTTTTTGCACCTTTTGCTGTCATTATAATTTTCTAGACCGAATGGCTGTTTTTCTTATACCTGAAATATTAAGAAATCTAACTTGTAGCCTACGAGTCGGTTATAACCCTTCTCCTCAAATACATCCTGATGAATGTTATCATTTATTCTCAATAACGATGACATTGATGTTTCTTCGGTATGCTTGTCTGTCTGATATTTACCGCAAAAAAACATTTTAAAATTGTCAATAATGACCTCATTGCTGTCGAGCTCACAATTTCCACCACCAAAGTGAGAGAGGTTGCTTACAGACGTTTTTAAGCCCGCGACAAACTGGCCAGTGGTAGGACTGCAGTTTGAACCACAATTACTGCGAATGCACCCAAATAGGTTTTCAACTGGATCTTGTTGCAGCCTGCGAGTCGCTAGACTTTTTATCGATTTATGCTTTTGGTGCAAACTCTCCCACAACATTTCAATTCCATTAACCCTTTATTTATCACAATGACAAATTCAGAGTTACGATAATGAACCTTACGAGCTTCCTCCACCCATAAAATTCATATCAGTATCGGCAAACGAAGGAATGCTCGATAATTTATATTCAAATTTTAACAAAATATTTTTTGCACCATTCTTGTCCCTGTGGATACCTTTACGACATACACTGCAGTATACGTAACGGTATGGAGATTTCGAAACGTGCAACTTTTGTTGTATTTTTTTCTCATAACATTTACTACAATTTTTAGTTGTAAAAGCTTCATTTAATATATATAATGATAAATTTTTCCGTTGTTTTATAATTTTCAAAATGTCATTATGTCTAAATTTTCTGTGACCCTTGAATGTTCCTTTGTTCATAAAATCAAAACCGGCTCCGTAAACAACTAACGTATCTGGTTCTTTTCCAAAATATTCATCCACAATTTTATGATTTATTTTTTGATCATTTATCAAACTTTAATCTTTGTAATCTTCTCTGCTCGTATATTTTCTGTTTTTCATCTAACCATTTTAGTTGAAATTTAGTATAATCTTCTACATTTGAATTTTTACAACTAATTATAAAACCCAATTCTTTTTCTAAAGATTCTCTATCATTTCTTATCTTCAAATCAACATCTTTTGTAAATTTCAATCTCTTCTTTTCCCTATGATGTTCATTTGTTTCACAAACAACTCTTCCCTTTTTCAAAGTTTTATATTCAAAAGTATCATTAGATGAATTTCTATTGCATGTTACAATTGGTGTTTTGGCTCCAGGATCAACTGCAATTATTTTTTTGTACAATTGGTTTTCATTTTCATTTAAAGTTTCCTTTTTCTTTAAACGTTTATTTAAGACGGGACCTACGCACTAAAAAGCTAAAAATAACCGTGTTTGCGAATTATATCTTAATACTATAACTAAAAATGCTAAAAAAAAAACTTTTTTGCAAAAAATAAAACCGACTTCCAAAAAAAAAAGTGGAAAATAACTTTATTTCCGGAAGTCGGTGGCAAAAAAAAAATACAGTCGAATTGAGAACCTCCTCCTTTTTTGAAGTCGGTTAAAAAGTCAACGAAACCAACAAAAGCCACCGACTTCCGGAAATAAAGTTATTTTCCACTTTTTTTTTTGGAAGTCGGTTTTATTTTTTGCAAAAAAGTTTTTTTTCCATCATACTTTCACAGGCTTTGACTGACGGATTGGAATATTTTTGTTTAACAAAATGCTCGATGCACTTTATTGCATGTTTTATTAAGTTTAATTTTAGTCTGATAAGCACATTAGTTTCACTTGTCACTACCTACATTGAATGCTAGTTATTTTATTTTTTTGTTTATTATACTGGCGATATGCTAACTCGAAATTGTAGTAGGTAGGTATGTTCCTAACTGTCGCGATGTCGTATACATGGCGTGTTTAAAATATTAGAATCATAAAGGTGCGTCTACGCTAGACGAACCGAGCACGAGCGGAGCACAAGCGGAGCCGTTCGTCGTTCGCGGCGTCAAGTGTGGACGTACAACGAACCTACAACGAACACTGTCCTCGAACGTAGTTTTCCGCAGTAAGCTCGCGGCTCGTGGCGAACATGGACGATATTAATATTGCAGCAGCCGCTGCTGCTGCAGCGATTATTATAGCGGTGGTCAGTAAAAATAGAAAAAGGCCAAGACGATGGGGATCTACAAATCTATATAAAATGAGATCCAATCAACAAAATTTAGATTTGCTAACCATTTTGAGAGGTCAAGAAGCAACTGGCCAATTTAAGAACTTTCTTCGAATGACATCGACAAACTTTGAGAATCTACTACGCTCAATTGGACCGCACATTGCAAAACAAAATACCAAATTTCAAGAGGCTATATCCATTCAACAGAGGTTGGCGGTGACGTTGCGTTTTCTGGCAATTGGAGATTCGTTCACCAGTCTCCAATATACTTTTAAAATGTCCAAACAAGTAATAAGCAACATTATTCCGGAAGTCTGTACAGCACTATGTATTGAATTAAAAGACTACGTAAAGGTAAGTATTTTGTTATTTAATAAAAACAATATGATTAAAAAAGTTAACTTATATAAAATCAGAAAAATGTTCGATGGTATCTGATAAAGTGGATTGTGTATCGACGGAGGATGGCTGCTGATAAGAGGAGTCAATCTCATTTAGATTGGTAGACAGACGAGTGGTTGACGGTGATGCTGAATATTGATTGGACGAATAACCTGTGAGGCAACCAGTGCGATAAGTTGCTTGAGAATGTGAATATTCATAATGGCCCATGTCAGCTTTCATAATAAGTTCAAAGATTGCATGCTGCATTGCCATCTTTGTTTGAGCACTATAAGTGTCCATTTTTGAAGCCAAATAATCCGTAAACGCTTTTGTGTTCTTATCAACATTGTTGTTACAATTAACTTCTGTTGGTGCTCCAAGTTTCTTTTGTACATTGTTTAATACATCTACAGCGCTTTTAAACAATTCGTTTCCCGGTTGATTGAATCTGCGGGGTTTTTTAGATGGAATAGATGGTTCGGTGTGTATGTCTCTTTCCTCTTCCGGATTATTACTCTGTTCCTCGGCCGGATTATTATTCAATTCCTCTCCCGGAGTATTACTCGATTCCTGTAAAAAATAATAATTATTATTATTTATTTTTCAGCTACCTAAGACTTCTGATGATTGGCAAAAAATCAGCAAACACTTTAAAGATACATGGAACCTGCCACACTGTGTTGGAGCTATTGATGGCAAGCACATAGTCTTGCAAGCACCAATTCATAGTGGAACTGAATTTCACAATTATAAATCATTCTTCAGTATTGTTCTTTTTGCATTGGTTGACGGTAATTGCAATTTCCTATTCGTTGACATCGGGTGCCAAGGTAGAATATCAGATGGTGGCATTTTTAAAAGTTCCCAATTATGGACAATGATTCAAAATGCTTCTTTGAATTTACCACCATCGGAAACATTACCTAACCGGCAAATAAATATACCGTATTTCTTTGTTGGTGATAGTGCTTTTGCCCTACATGAAAATGTGATGGTACCCTACCGTGGAAACCATGTCATGGGTTCTAAAGAGAGAATTTTTAATTATAGATTAAGCAGGGCTCGGCGAAACGTTGAAAATGCTTTTGGCATAATATCTGCAGTGTTTCGAGTATTAAGGAAACCAATGCTTCTAGAACCCAAAAAAGCTGAGTTAATTGTATTGACCACTGTTTATCTACACAATTACTTACGTTCTAACAGTACTGATTATAACGTTCAAATATTGAATAATACAAAAGAAACTACACCTTTAACTTCTTTTTTGCCCCTCAGGCAAATTCCAATACGATCAGCATCTCGTGTCAAAAAATTAAGAGATGAAATAGCAGATTACTGTATTAAGGAGGGCAAAGTTGAATGGCAGCAAGAATATGCTTAAATTTGTGTGATAATGACTTTTACGCCACCCTTGGCCGTTAAGTTGGATTTACAATATTTTTAATATAATTCTAAAAACTTACCGTATTCAATCTTTTACGAGGTTTGTCACGGTTATCCAAAAATTTTAGATTATTATATGCGAACCACCTACTCACATACACTTGTGATGCACCTGTAATAATAGATAGTAAATTGTATACTAATTATAAGTAACACAAAGTTCAAATAAAATAGAAATGATTATAACATAAAGTTCAAATATAACAATAGAAATGACTTTTTATTACCTTTGCCAGTGCCCTTAGATTTATCCTCCTTTTTTTTCTCTCGGCGATATGAAGCCAATAAACTAATAATTTTATTTTTGCACAATTCCACATCCTTACCCAGTTCTTGGGATATACGAGACCATGCATCAATCTTCTTATTTTTTTTATAGTAATTCTCATGTTTTGGGTCCCATATAAATATCTTGGGGGCAACTCACACACGGCTATCTGATCCCAAGCTAAGCAGAGCTTGTGTTATGGTAACCAGACAACTGATATACATACTTATATAATTTATAAATACATACATATTATAGATAAATCACACCCAGACACAGAACAAACAATCATGCTCATCACACAAAGTTTGTCCTGGGTGGAAATCGAACCCACGACCTCCGGCTCAGCAGTCAGGGCCACTGACCACTAGACCAACAGGCCCGTCAATATCAATGGATAATTTTGATATAATTCAATTAATTGCACGGAAGCATCTTCGGTCCACGTTTCCATGATGTTCGGCTCGAGCGACCGACGCCTGTCACTAAACACGTCCACGAGCGCACTGCGAGCGCGAAGCAAATCCCTTTGTGTTCGTCAAAAAACCGACAACAGGCGGAACGCAGCCGAGCACGAACGAAATGCTCGCAGCGCGCTCGTTCGAGGCTTGTAAGTCGGTCCACACTAGACGAATTGTGTTCGGCTCGTGCTCCGCTCGTGCTCGGTTCGTCTAGCGTAGACGCACCTTAATATTTACAGGTATTAAAATCGATAATGGATAAAATTTGGTACTTACATGATTGAACTATTACATTAATTTACACTTTTTGTCGTCCTTTTTTAACAAACGTTTTCTTAAGTTTAATTTTAGTCGGTTAAGCACATTAGTGGCACTTTTCACTAGGTACATTGCGAGGGGTGAAAGGCTATTTGGTTTAAGCGACATTTTTGCAACTTTACAGGAGAGCCATTTAAAGTTTGAAATTTTGGAAAAAAAATCACAACAAAAAAACTTCTTTAGTTATTTGAACGCGGTAAACTTAATTGAAATACAATTAAAAACATCGAGTTGTTGATGCTAATACCAAATAAAACCAACCTTTAATTACAAAAATAAATGTCGCTTAATACAAAATGATCTGTATCGCCTTATTTTTAGAGTAAAGAAAAATGATTCAACATCCAACATTGTCACTAATCAGCAGCAGGCAAAATGGTTTAAGTGACTTTACAGTACTTATGCAGGAGAAAGCAAAATGATTGAATCAACGTTACTCAATAATAATAGGAATAGGCTATTTTGTTTAACTACCAATTGGGTTTTGTTAACAATACAGGCAAGTTGGCTTAAGCAACGATGAACATCCTTAATAAGTTGTTTGATGTCTCAGGTTTCGAAAGGAGTTTATATAACTTGGTTGTTGATACAAGATAATAATGACACATTTATAGTAAGTTAAGAGGTTGTAGTATTGAAATGGGTGAATAATTACTAGATCAAGAATAAAAAAAAACTGTCAATTACAACGTAAATCAAACATCAGTAATAATTATTATTTTTAAAAGAAACAAAAATATTTACTTATTACAAAATAGAGATATGGCCGAAAAATCCTTACTATTATTATAAAAGCGAAAGTGAGTTTGTTTGTTACCTCTTTACGCTTTAATGGCTAAACCGATTTTGATGAATTTTGGTACAGAGATAGTTGGGAACCAGGAGACGGACATAGGTTAATTTTTACTGAGGATTTTTACTGAAAGAGGGAAGAAAAGGGAAAACTTAGCGTTGCTATTACAAATCAATAAGGCGCAAGGGCAAAAACTGCAGGAAGCAGGTACCTGCAAATCATTAAAGGGGACCTGTGTTACCCCGAATTTAACGCGAGCGAAGCCGCGGGCAAAAACTAGTAAAACAAAAATTAGGGATATAAGTAAGCGTTATTACCAAATCCATTTTCTAATCTAATTGCTCCGTCTCATCTTCAATATCAGTATCCACTAGTTGGTCTTTAGCGTTGTTGGTTTGTAAATTTAAGTACGCAGTATGAAATACTAGCTTCCGCCCGCGACTTCGACAGCGTGGCATAGTTACTTTGGTCTAACGCTAATGCCGACCTACCTTCGTCGTGTGGTCGGGCCATATCTGACGGACAGGGCCGTCATCTACCCCGGTCGCTCTGGAGAGTGGAACCGGCGAGAGATGTCGTGCGGTGTCCCACAGGGATCGGTCTTGGGGCCGCTCCTGTGGGACATCGGTTACGACTGGGTGCTGCGCGCCGACCTCCCCAGCGGCGCGGGCGTCAGCGTAGTTTGCTACGCTGACATGCTCGTTCTGGCTCAGGGGGGGTCGCACCAGGCGGCGACCGACACCGTCGGGATCCCAGTTGACGGAAGGTAGGGTTCGCATCGGCGTCGGGTCGACGATGAAGTACCTGGGAATCATCCTCGACAGCCGGTGGAATTTCGTGGAGCACTTCCGACGTTTGGCTCCCAAACTCGAGCGGACGGGGGCTGCTTTCAAGCGGCTCCTGCCCAATCTGAGGGGGCCAAACGCCTCCTGCCGTAGGCTGTATGCCGGAGTCGTGCGGTCCATGGCACTTTACGGGGCCCCGGTATGGGCGCGTTCTTTAGGGCGGCGCGCCACCCACTACCTGAACGCGCCCCGAAAGGTGGTAGCCATACGGCTGATCCGGGGCTACCGCACGATCTCCGGCGAGGCGGCAAGCCTCCTTGCCGGATTGCCACCGTGGGATCTGGAGGCGATAGTGCTCGCGCGCCTGTTTGAGTGGCGCGTGGAGCCACTACACCGGGGGGAAACTCGCTGCCGCGGTAAATTGCCGCTCAGCGGACAGACCTCCGGTGCGATCTCATGGTGGCATGGAGACAGCGACTGTCGCAACCCCGTGCAGGGCACGCCACAATAGTGGCGGTAAGTCCCCTCTTTGAGGAGTGGCTGGAGAGGCATCATGACGTCCTTACCTACCGCCTGACGCAGGTCCTCACCGGACACGAAAGTTTCGGGAGGTTCCTGCACATAATCGGGCGAGAGGAAACGTCCGGGTGTCACCATTGTGACAATCGCCCGGAGGACACGGTGGAGCACACAGTGGCGGTCTGCCCAGCTTGGGCGGGCACCACCGTGCCCTCGTGGAGGCGATCGGCGGCGGCGATCTCTCGCGTCCGGCCCTGGTTCAGGCCATGGTCCGGAGCGAGAGGGAATCACCGTCCGTCCGTCGATTGACGACAGGCCGTGTCGACGGCGCGTTCGTGTTTCACGCGCGCCTCAAAGAGATGTCAGCAAAGCAGAGGGGCTTGCCAGAGCCTCCGCCTGCCGGGGTTGCGGGCTGTTCGAAAGAGATACCGCGGCCCCGGAACGTAAAGAGCAACAGAAGGAACATGGGTGGGTTTTAGTCAGTAAAAGTCTGACATGCCCCACCGCTCCGCCCAGAGCGGTGGAAGTCATTTGATGATTTCCCACCCGAAAAAAAAAGGGTCCCAACTATCTCTGTACCAAAATTCATCAAATCGGTTGGGTCATTTAGGTGTGAAGCTCACATTATCGTATTTCGCACGGAGTGCTCAATAGTCGAGTGGATGCTGTCTACTGTCATCTCCGTGTGTCCGGGGAGAAGAAAGTTCATTTGAATAGTTTTTAGATGTTTAGATTGTAACAACGCGTTATGGATGGCAGCAAGGGCAATTTACTTAATTTAGGCAGGTAGTAAGTACAGCAGGCAGCTTGGCAGGTACTTATTATGGTAATAATGTATCAATACATGCGATAAACAATACAGAAACATTCGCAATCTACTATTTACATTAAAACATAATTAATGTATTCATTTGTAGACATAATTTAAAGTAATCATACTTATAAGCTTATTCTATTCGGTCTTATCCTAAACTACAACAGCGCGGGTCCTGTCTCCCGCCACACTCACGACTGACTGATGCGCCCGTGCGGGGCTGGACAGTAATAATACTGCCATGGTTTACGAAAACTATGCCAACATTTATTTGTTTTAAATTACATAGATTGTTTTTGTCGTATTAAAATTGGATGGTTTAAAAGACAGACTATTTATATAATGATACAGAAGAAAATGATTTTAATCTAACCATTTGGTATTAGATTTATCTTATGTGACGTATTTAAAAATGTGAATACCAACAGACTGTTTAAGCGACTAACGAACCTAGTTTTGAGAACAGAAATATTGTTTGAAGCATCAAACAGAGTGCAAAACAGTTGCAGCGAAAAGGGTTGAACCGACATGTCTTAATGAATTTGGCTGACGGCAAATTGTTTGAAGCGACATTGCATAGTGTAAGTAGTCGTAAGCAAAATGTATGAAGGGACTTTTCATCTACTGTTAGCCATATCGAAAAACGATTTATCTGCCATCGAACTGAAATTTTAGGATGAGAATAACGGCTTATGCTCCGATTCTCTGTGTGTACAGCTTAAATGAAATCCTAAAAAAATATGGCAAATCTGATGTCGGATCATACATCATGTTTGAGACTTATGCACTAAAATTGCATTGTTTTAAGCGCCATAAAAGTGCTCAGAATTGTACGATACCCGGCTCAGCTGACGCAGAAAAATTCGCTGAATCCGAATATGTATATAACTCAATATCGTCAAAAATGTCGCTTCAAACAAATAGCCTTTTTACTTTTTACTTACTTACTTTTTACTGGAATGTCAACGCGCGCGTAAACAAATTAGGTACTGTATTATGATTTCCGAGCACATGCACTTACGGACCGCGGGCACGGCACATACTAAACGTTTGATGTCACCGCACGCGCCGTCGGGCGTGCGGTGCGGTGACATGTCAAAAGCCGGGTCCACACCGGACGATCCATCGATCCCGCGATCCGCGATCCAGGATCGCGGAGCGTGGATCGTGGATCGTGTTAGGCCGATCCACTCTTGGAAACTTGCGATCCCAAATATGCGCTCCAAGCGATCCTAAGGCGATCCGTGATTCAGCCAGTCTAACTCTTGTACGATATGGAGTCACACGTACAACGGCGGCGTCTTGCCGTTGCAGCAGTAACTTTTATTTTGCTTAAATGCTTGCGCAAAAAATCACAAAAAAGAAAACGACGGTTTTGGGTGAAACAAATTTACAAAAATCGCTTGGAATCTGGGACTCAGCTGTACGCAGAGTTAGTGTCAGATAAAGTTGAACACAATTTTGCAAGAATGAATGCTAATCAATTTGAGATATTGTGTTCATTATTAAATAACAAGCTAAGAAAGAATGATACAAATTATAGAGATGCCATTACTGTGAAGGAAAGATTATTACTAACATTGAGATTTTTAGCAACTGGAGATTCGTACGTCAGTTTGCAGTATCTGTTCCGCATTTCCAAACAGTCTATATCGATAATTATTCCTGAAGTTTGTGAAGCCATCATTGACCTGTTAAATGATTATGTAAAGGTAAGTAAAACCATACTTTATTACTCAATAAAAAAGTAGTGTATTACAATCATAATTTAAAGAAGTAACATGTTTACAATTATTAATTATTTTTTGAAAACATGATATAGGTAGGTACTTATTTAATTCGGTGGTGACTGTGGAAGTGAATAATCCTGAGGTTTCAGAAACTGGGACTGCGATGAATTGGAGGCTAGATGAGCAGACGGTGATGTCTGTGGAATTGGAGCTGGATAATTTTGAGGTTGTAGAGACTGGGACTGTGATGAAGTGTATGCTATTGGTGTGCCAGGATATGAATTAGTGTAATATCCATAATTGCTATCCCCATATCTTCCTGTGTCAGCTTGAAAAATAACTTGGCATATAGCATTTTTGACATTAGCTAATGTTACTGCATCATATTTCCGCAATTCAGTAGATATATACTGCCCGAAAGCAATGTAGAATCAGTTTCCGGTTGTGGTGGCTGAGCACATTGTTGCAGAAGTTGGAAAGCCTCTGAAAGAGTTTCATCTGATATGTCATCTGCATTATTAGAAGTAGTTTTCTTTCTTTTTTTTGTTCTTTTGTTTGTTGTTTGGACACTGGATTGTGCATTCTGATCATTCTGCTCTCTACTCTGATCTGTGTGGTGGTTGGCTCTCTCCGGTTGTGTGTCACTAGTAATGTTACTGTTCTCGTTTTCGCTCACTGTAGTATTAACTTCAAGTTCCCCTTCAGTCGTATCAGATTCTACCTGTAACAACAATTATTATTACTATTTACTGCTTATTCTTATTTTCAGCTTTATATTATAATTAAGATCTCCTTTATTTTCAGGTGCCGTCAACTAAAGAAGAATGGCGTACAGTTTCTCAGCAATTCGAGAATAAGTGGAATTTCCCACACGTGATAGGAGCGATGGACGGCAAACACGTCGCTATACAATCGCCTTTTAATAGTGGCAACGACTTTGATAATTACAAATTATTTCCTAGTATTGTTCTTTTTGCATTAGTAGATGCAAATTATAGGTTCCTGTATGTGAATGTTGGGACTAAAGGCAGAATATCAGATGGAGGCGTGTTCAAAAGCACAAATTTATATAAAAAACTTGAAAAAAAAGAGCTAAATATTCCTCCACCGGAGATATTGCAAGTTCCCTATAAAATTGAGGTACCCTATTATATACTAGGTGATAAAGCTTTTCAGCTTAATGATTATACTATGAAACCATACGATGGTACACGGGAAAGGGGTTCTTGTGAAAGAATTTTCAACTACCGACTGTCAAGAGCACGTAGAGTAGTTGAAAACGCGTTCGGAGTACTTAGTTCTGTCTACAGAGTCCTGCGTAAACCTATGCTTTTGGAACCAGAAACTGCGACTAAAGTCGTGCTGGCAACGGTTCATCTATATAACTACTTACGCAGTAATCCTAACTTTATATCGCCAGGAACGTTTGATACAGTACAGGAGAATGGAGATGTAATACCTGGAAGCTGGCGAAATGAACCGCCATCACAATCGCTACAACCGATGGCCGTCGTACCAAGAAGAGCAACAGAAAATGCCACTACAATACGGTCCCACTTAGCAAGACACTTTGTTACAAACCATACAATAGTTTGGCAAAATGAATATCAGTAAACTAATAGCTCACATGTTCCAATGTATCGCGTGTGGTTCCGGGTTCATTTTTATCCGCCATAAAGTCGAAGTCATCATACGCAAACCACTTTGATTTATATGTATCTTGAGCACCTGAAATAAACAAGTTACTCATTAAAATAACCACGTGTATTTCTAACAGCTTAAATGTAAAAAGCGAAATCACGTGAAATCCACAGTAAATATTATGATGTAATTACTTATAATAAAATATATAATTTTAATACCTACAGATAAAAAGTAGCTTTGTTTTCTTACCGGATCCAGTTATACGGCTTTGCTTCTCTCTGTGTTTCTCCCTTCTGTAGCCTCCCGCCAGAGATCGCATTTTTTTCTTTAGGTTCTCGATCGACTTATTCCCCATTTCACGAGAAATCTGACGCCAAGCATCATCTCTAACACCTCTATTGGTGTAATTAGAATCTTTGGGATCCCATAAACATTTAAATTCTTTATAAAGCGATATCAAACGGCGACTTTCTGAGATGTCCATGGCGAGGTGGATCGCGCGAACCAACACAACCGTCCACACCGCGCGCATCACGCAACTGAGGCACCTTTGAGGCTGGCACAAAAACCGACCGCACACGGATCGCGCGAGGTAGGGAGCGCGCGCTCCAATACGTGCGCATGGATCGCGCGCGGCACGTCCACACCGCCTGCATCTTTGGATCGCGCTGCTGCCGCGCGCGATCGGAGCGCGATGGATCGTCTGGTGTGGACCCGGCTAAAGAACAAAGCGCTCTAAACCTACAAATCTTTGCGTCTTGCTCTACCACACTAACCCACCATTTTCAAAAAACGTACCACTATTTTTCTAATATTTACGGATTTCTCATTGAAAGAATGCGATGTATGACGACTACCAAATACAGTCATGCGTTTAAAAAAACCTTAAATGATATTTCTATTTTTCCGAAACTAATATTTTTTTTAACGCAGCTAGTTACTATGGGTGAATTACAAATACATTCGTGCTGTTGAATAGTCTTTATGTCTTTGAGTTAAGGTCACAATTTCTTTAAACAAAATGTATTTCTACCTTGTTATGGCGATGGCGTGGTGGACATAACTTCAATTAGATGAAAGATATTTTCGTGAAAAATTAACACATATAAATAATGACGGAAATCGATTCAGAAGCCCATTCTAAGCAAACTATTTTCAGGTCTTGCGCTTATTATGTTACACGTCGTATGTATATGAAAATCGATTCTTAACCTTCAAGCGGGCGCGCGGTCTTTTGTAACGGCAGCGGTCGCGCGTAACCTAAAAGACCTTTTGGATATTACAGGGATTTAAAACAAGATTTAATTAATAACCATTTATTATTTCTTATTTAGACATGTTATCATTATATTATGACACAATTTTACGAAAAAAATAATCTTAAAATCAGCCAAAAATAAAAATATAAAATCAAATAAAAAAACTTAAATTTTCTTTGGATTAAAACGCAATTTGGCAACACAAAATCTTCTTATATACGTCTAACTAGTTGTATATACTAAAAAAAAAATCAAAATAACAAAATAAGTTGGCTGCATGAGATCAAACAATTAAAATCAAAGTATTTAACATGAACTTGGGCCTAGTTTTCTTCAGAATCAGTTTCTTTGACTTGATAACATTCATTGCAAATGAATGTAGTGTGGTACCTGCAAATATTTCTCAGACATGATGTGCATTGTGTCTTTGATTGCCTCCTTTTTTTTGCTGGGCATATTTTGCAGCTTCCTCTGCATGTGCTGGTACTACTGCTTTGTTCATAACCAGCGTCATCAACACGCATATTCAAATGCTCTCTTATGTTTCTTTTGAGTTTTCTTGGAAGGTTCACCATCGTAGCCCTTCTTTGAACGTACTCTTTTGTCAGTTCAATGCCTAATAGGGAATATGCATAATATTTAAATTTGTCTCAAATATTTTTTTCTAGATTCTTTATAGTCTCTACATTATACTTAAAAGGTATTTTTTTTATTTAGTTATCATTTTAACCCAGAAAATATTATTTAAAAAGTGAAAAATAACGGAGGGAAATTCAAACTTTCAAAACGCGTCACTATTGTTCGAAACGAAATGTGACGTCACTGGTTACCTTTTGCATTTATCGTTGATTTATCGGTGTCGATATTCAGACTGTGTTCATAGAGTTTGGGAGAACAATTGTTGAAAACTGTATTTCTGTGTGGTTACTTTGTGAATATATATTTGTAGTCAATCTAAGACAATAAAAGAAACTGGATTTGTCAAAGCACAATCGGATAATATACCGAAAATAGATGCATTTATGATGTCAGCATATTTTGCATCAAATCTCGATTTTATGAGCGCAGGGAGAGATCAAAGGAGTGAAAGATGCAAGGTAATTATTATGTCACATAGTATACCTATTGTAATAAATAACATATTTTTGTTCATGTTTAAATAATACAACAAAACATAAACTAAGTCTTTAAAATTGTTCCTAAACTCATAATTTTTTCTTTAACCGTAGATTTTGTTTTTCTCCTTTCTGTTTCATTATGTTATATTCAATGTAATTAACTGTATCTTCCTTAACCTGAAATCAATTATCAATAATCAAAATTTCGTAAAACCTCAATAGGAATTAGGAAGCTCTTTAGATAAAATTTTAATGGACTTTTGTAAACTTGTGAACTTGGTTAGTTATAGACCGAATCTTCTACTGTTTAGCTAATTCACACAAGTTGTACATAAATATAGAATACTTACGTTAAAATGATCTTCACAACAAAATACAACCGATAATAGAGATATTATTATCCTGTTATAGATTTAAGGTTCAATTTAGCTTGTAGGAATTCTCGATAACAGAAAGACGTGGTTTCGCTATGATGATTTATTTTCGACTGAGTTCGTAGGACATTCTGTTGGATATTGTGGCGACACACATACATGCACACGTACATAATTCACTCTGTCACACATACAAAGCTTTCTTACTTAACATACCGCCCACCAAAGGGTCTATTTGCCCTTTCACAATGTTTCTTAGAGGTAACTTAAATGGTAATTACAAATCACAACTTAGTAGAAAATAGTTAAACATAACAGTTACATACAAAATTAAGTTTCAATGTCTATTGGTAAGTAACACAACTTATTAAATGACCTTTGCACTACAATGTCACCACTTTTCACACTATAAACGCGCGTCACACCGTCAGCACCCGGGTGTTTCTCAACAATACGTCCCATCATCCATTTTCCCGGAGGTAAATTATCAGACTTTATCAATACAATATGTCCCAGGTCAAACTCCTTGACTTTATGGTGCCATTTGGAACGTTCTTGCATTCTCGACAGGTATTCTTGCTGCCATCTGTGCCAGAAATCAGTCAACAACCTTTGCTGATGTTGCCATCTAGACAGGTGACTCATTGGAATATCTCGGAGATCTGGTGTTGGCACTGTGATAGGAGTTTCACCGACCAGGAAATGTCCGGGGGTTAATGGTTGTAAGTGATCGTTATCCGTGTCGTTTATTATGGTTAGAGGCCGTGAGTTGAGACAAGCCTCAACTTGACATAGCAGGGTACTCATCTCTTCATAGGTCATATGCTTAGTCATAACTCGTTTTAAATGGTGTTTCATTGCCTTCACTCCAGCTTCCCAGAGTCCACCCATGTGTGGGCTATAGGCTGGATTAAAATGCCACTTTGTTCCATCAAGGGCTAACCTTTCTGCAATTGGACCCTCAAAATTTAGTTTGGCTTCAGTCCAATCTGCGACCAGTTGCCTGTTTGCCCCGACAAAGTTGCGTCCTTGGTCGCTCCACATTTGAGCACATCTTCCTCGCCTTGATACAAATCTTCGGAATGCAGCGATGAAAGCATCTGACGTGAGGTCTCCCACCAACTCGAGGTGTATCGCCTTTGTCGACATACAGACAAAGACAGCGATGTATGCCTTGTGCGTTTTTCCTCCTCTGCCTCTAGACATCAAAACCTGATACGGGCCTGCAAAGTCAACGCCTGCGTTCAAGAAAGGTTTTGCAGGTGTTACTCGAACTCGTGGTAAGTCTCCCATTTGCTGTGACCTTGCGGTTGCGTTAAGTTTGGCACAAATTAGACATTTTCTGATCTTTGCCTTGATCAATGTCCTTGCTTTCAGGATCCAGTATCTTGTTCGTAAGAAGCAGAGCATTACTTGAACTCCGCCATGCAGCGTTTGCCGGTGTGCGTCGGTGACGAGAAGAGTGGTAAGAGGGTTATCAGGAGTAAGTATAATCGGATGTTTGCTATCTTCCTTGAGGTCAGAGTGACGCAGTCTTCCGCCCACCCTGAGGAGCCCATGATCGTCCAGGTAAGGTTTTAAATTATTTAATTTACTACTTCTTTTAATTTGTAAGTTTGATTTCAGGTGCTGAATTTCTTCTTCAAAGCTGTCCTTCTGTGTTAATCTTATGCCAGTTTTCAACGCGTCATCTAATTCCTCCGTGTTCACAGGTAAGTCTTTGTTTTCTATTTTTCTTCCCTTTAGGAATCTTTTGCAGTACACTATTGCCTTCAGCAGTTCTTGTAAGGTATCACAATTTTTAAATTTTGTAGTTATACCTTTCTCATTGTTTATTGTTAGGTTAACTTGTATGATTTCTTTTCTTTCCAGGTCTGTCATCATCGCGTTTGGTCTGCTGTATTGGATCTCTCCTTCTCTCAGCCACTCCGGACCTTCCCACCACAGTTCATCGTCCTTTAGGTCTAGCAAAGGTTTTCCTCGCGAAGCAGCGTCAGCAGGGTTTTCTGGTGATTTTACATGATACCAGTTATGATTGCCAATGTTGTCCAGTATTTCGACTACTCTGTTTCTAACATACGTGTTCCATCTTGCAGGGTCACCGAATAGCCAGGAAAGGACAATTGTGGAGTCGGTCCATGCAAATATCTGATTGGTTGGTATATTCATTGCCTCTTTGATTTGCTTCAAGAGTCCAGCCAACAGTACAGCTCCACTGAGTTCTAGACGAGGTAAGGATTGGGGTTTAGTCGGTGCTACCTTCGTTTTAGCGGCGATGATGGAGGTCCTTACTTCACCCGTGGATGTTCTTACTCTCAGATAGGCAACTGCGGCGTAAGCTTTCGTTGATGCATCACAGAAGCCATGGACACTGCTGTTATTCATTGTAGGTTCAGTGGTATGAAGCCATCTGTCTATCTCGATATCAGGTAAGTATCGAAGAACTGAATCTCTTAAGTTATTCCATTCTGTGGCAATGGTTTCATCTACTTCTTCATCCCATGTTATTCCTTGTAGCCATAATCGTTGAATGAGAAGTTTTGCTGGCAAAATAGAAGGTGCCAGCCAGCCTAATGGGTCAAACAATCTCTGTAGATCGGCCAGAATTGTTCTTTTCGTGATGAGCTTTGACGTGGCAGGTAAGTTTGGGCTGTATTTGAACTGATCATTGCCCATATTCCAGTGTAATCCCAAGGCTCGCGTGATTCCATCTAATGTTATGTCTAATTTTACATGAGAGCTTCTTTCAGATTCTTCAAATTCTTTAAGAAAGTCCGCATTGTTAGAACACCATTTTTTCAGTTTGAACCCGCCCTTCTGGAGCATGGCGTCTATTTCTTTGGCCACTTTCAGTGCGTCTGTTACATTGTCTTTACCCGACATCATATCATCCATGAAGTAGTCTCGTTTTATTATTTCCGCAGCTTCAGGATAGTTGCGTCCTTCATCTTTGGCTACTTGATGCAAGGTCCTTACTGCCAAGTAAGGTGCAGAAGCAGTTCCGAACGTGACTCTGGTAAGACGGTAGTCTTTGACAGGTTCTTGATCATCGTTTCTCCACAGTACTCGTTGCAGATCTCGGTCTTCCTCTTTAACGATGATTTGAAGGTACATTTTTTGGATATCGGCCACGAAGCAAACCTTCTTCATCCGCCATCGCATGATTAAACTTCTCATGTCGTCTTGTAACTGTGGTCCTACCATCAGCTCATCATTGAGTGATACATTGTTGGTTCCCTTTTGAGACGCGTTGAAAACAGTTCTTAATTTGGTTGTTTCTTTCTCTTCCTTTATTACAGCGTGATGTGGTAGGTATACCGAAGGTTTGGTAATTTCTTGCTTTGGTACTTCTTCCATATAATTTAGTTCGTAATCTTTCATGACTGTAGCATAGTCGCTTTTAAGTTTTGGGTTTTTCTTGAATCTTTGTTCTAGTTGATATAGTCTCTTTAATGCTATTGTTCTCGTATCTCCTTGGGTTGATAATAGCATGGTAGATTTCTTCGGTAAACTTACAATATACCGTCCGTCCTTATTTCTTGTGGTCGTGGTATCGTAGATTTCCTCGCACTTTCGTTCTTCTATTGTGGGTTGTCGTTGGTCATATGGTTCTTGTTCCCACATTCGTTTTAGCATGTCGTTTAGATCAAGATTGAGGTGCATGACTATAATTTCATCTCCAGGTAGGTTGTGTTCCACATTCCCAAACAGAATCCAGCCCAGGGTCGTGTTTTGCGCGCATGGTGTTCCTGGGGGACCCTTAATAACTTCACCCTTCATGATTTGGGCACACACGTCAACACCCAGTAATAAATCTACTCGTCCTGATTTATTAAAACTTGGATCCGCCAGAGCGAGTCCTTGCAGATGTGGCCAGGTGTTGGTGGAGATGGTTTGTGACGGTAAGTTGGTGGTGAGTCGCGTAGACATGATGTAGGTTTTGATCTTAAGGTTGAAACAAGCGTCGTGCCTGGATAGTAGTTGTATTTCTGCAGCGTGCTTAACATTTGTTTGAGTTGAGCCGACTCCAGTGATCGTGCCATTGACAGGCGTTCTCTTCAATCGTAACATCTGGGCCGCTCTTTCACTCATGAACGATGCTTGGGAGCCGTGGTCAATCAAAGCACGAAGCACTGTCACTTGTCCCGATTCGTGGTTTCTTACTGGTACTAGGGCTGTAGCCAGCAATGCAGTGGATAAGTTGGCAGCGACATGCGTTGAAAGTGTGACGTTGGTTTCGGCTGATTTTGCAGAATCTTGACTTGTTTCCTCGTTACCTGTTTGTTTCTTGCTGTCTGGATTTGATGATGTCATCGGCGTGGATTGATGGGTGAGTGTGTGATGGCGTTTGTGGCATTTCCTGCAGGTCATCTTCAGACGACATCTATACGCGGAGTGTCCAGGGGCCAGACAGTTGTAGCATAAATTATGTTTCTTTATGTACTCACATCTCTCTGCTGGATTAAGCTTAATAAATTCCTCACAATGGCATAGTGTGTGATCCTTTTGGCACATAGTGCAGCATCTAGTTTTTGAAAAGGTACTATCTGTTGTAGATACGTGCACCGCGTATTCCTTTCCTCTAGGTTTTTCTCTGGTAGAAGGCGCGATCAGCTCGAGCGTGCGGAACTTGGAGTGTAAGAACTTATTTAGTGCATCCCATTTAGGCAACTCGTCGTTATTGTCTTCGTACGCAACTTCTTCCCACTCGCGATGTGTTTCTGGGTCCAATTTTTGGACGACCAAATAAATGATGAGTGAGTGCGTTAGTGGATCCCATTGGTCGCTTGAAAGTTTCAAGTTGGTTAGGGCGTTCAAACATTCAGTGGTTGTATCCAATATAGTTTTGATGTTGTTAGCCGTTTGCGTAGTTATCTTCTTCTGCGTAAACAATCTCTTTAATATTGAATTCGCAATAATACGCTTATTACCGAAACGCTCCTTAAGTAAACTAAACGCTCCGTCGTAATTAACCTCGGTAACTTGCACGTGCTTCAATAGCGACAGGGCTTCTCCCGTAAGGCTGCTTTTTAAATAGTGCAGCTTTTGTACCTTAGTTAATGTTGGATTGTCGTGCACTAATGATGTATAAAGGTCTTGATAAGCGGGCCACTCATCGTAAATACCTGAGAAAGTTGGTAGTTGAATCCTCGGTAACTTCACTTGCATCTCCAAAGAACCACTGTTATTATGCTCAGCTTGCATAGGTACCGGCGACGACTTATTGTACGTACTCAATAAATCACTAAGATCGGCTACTAAACAAGTATACAAGTCTTCCTGTACAAAGTAATCTTCATTAACGAAGTACGGAATGTCTTGTCGATTCGCTTTCGGAACACACTTCACTAGATCTATATGTGCACTTTTGTATGTAGACCAATATTCTTCAATGTTTTTCATGCGAGTTTCTATATATCCTTTAGTTAACCGTTGTTTCGGGCATTTCTTAAGGTTGGACTGGGTTTTTCCAAGCAACATAGCTGTATCTTCTAATACATTCAACAATTGATCCACTGTGTTTGCCATTTTAGTTGTATTAAACTTTTATTTCGTTATAAACAAAACGTTTCTTTGTATCTTCTCGTAGTTAAAACTTGTTTTTTCACTTATAATATTCACTAATGAGGTGTAAATGTACTCGTAGTTTTTTATGACAAATTCCTTCTTTTGTTCGTCGCTCGCCACTCGGCCAATCCTTTTGTGTTGAGCTCAATACTTGGAACGTCGTAAGTCGAACAGTGATCCGGCTCGATGTCGACCAAAATGTTATAGATTTAAGGTTCAATTTAGCTTGTAGGAATTCTCGATAACAGAAAGACGTGGTTTCGCTATGATGATTTATTTTCGACTGAGTTCGTAGGACATTCTGTTGGATATTGTGGCGACACACATACATGCACACGTACATAATTCACTCTGTCACACATACAAAGCTTTCTTACTTAACATATCCCTTTTCATATTCTTACACCATTGTTTACGTAATTTTGCATCGCGTGGAACACGAAAAAAACACTTTATCTGGTGTACTAATGGTAGTGTTTCTACATTTCAGTACCATACAATACTTGTAAGAAGGTTTTTTTAACTTCTTCCATGGTTTGTTTAGCAATTAAAACTGAAAATAAGTATTAAGTAGCTGAAACGCTACTATAGTGAACAAACAGTACTAAACCAATGACGTCATCATAAGCGCGCGCAAAATGGTGGCGTTTTGACAGCTCAAATTTATTCAATGTTTTAAATTTCTATTTGAAAAGTAACTTGACTATTTTCAAGTCTATTTATATTTTTTTCTATGTTATAAAGATGTATATGTTTAATTTAAGACATAAAAAAAAATCATGCATATTCCCTATTCACGTAAATATTTACGCCTTTTCTGTATAACCACTTCATTTGCCCTCAATATTACCATGGCATTTATTCCAGCAATATCCAGAAGACGAAAGAAGAGTGTCAATGGCCATCTATTATTCTTCCTTGACGTCGAATACATCTTCACCTTTTTATCGACTTCATCGACACCGCCTTTCGTTTTATTGTAAAAAGTTATGATGCTTGGCTTGCGCTTTTCATTACTACTTTCATCAATTTCAGCAGCAGAATGAAGTGATGATAATAAAACCACAAATCTTTTTTTTTTGGTCACGTACGAGACCAGTGTAGCCCTGTCAGAAAAACCAAATTGACTTGAAAATTCAGGTCTTTTTTTATCTGTAAAACAAGGAGGTATTTCTTTCTTGTTTTTACGCATGGTACCCACAACCGAAATCTTATGATTTACGGCTAAATCGTCTACCAAAGGTACACTTGTGTACCAATTGTCAATTGTTAGGTTTCGTCCGGTGCCAGAAATTGGTGAAATTAGCCTCTTCACGACGTCTGCTGCAGCATTACTCAACTGGTACGGGCCTTCTGGCTGCTTGCCGGCATAAAGCTCAATGTTGAGGACATAAAATATAGCAGCGTCGACAAGCGGATAAAGTTTTATCCCGTATTTATCGGGTTTTGATTTTATGTACTGTCTGAAAGGACATTTTCCTCGAAAACCTGCCATCATCTCATCAATAACAACGTTCTGTCCCACAGAATAAGGTAAAAGGCAGTTTTGTGTAAAAGTTTCCAAAATACCCCTTATTGGTGCAGCTTTATCCAGACTACGACGAGATGCTCGTGTGGATGCCTCATCAAACCGCAACGAATTTAGTAACAATTTTGTTCTTTTCAGTGACATCGTAGTGGGAAAAATAGGTACGCCTGTGCCATCAGTTGCATATAAATCCTCTAAATTCGCGTGTGACACCCGCAAGGTACCTGCAATATACAGTAATCCAAATAGGTTTTAGGTTTAAAAATCTTTATTCTCAATAAAAACATTATATGTCACTTACTTGAGAACATTATTACTTAAATTTTATACTAAATTGGGTTCGACAACATCCGTTAAAAACTAATTATGTAATACTAACTGAAACTCCACCACCCAACGCATTCATTTCTCGGGTTATTTCCGGTTTGCGATTAAATACAAGCTAAGTTGGGTTTTAAATGCATTGAATGATGATAGGTTTCTTATGCGTGAGGGTATTTTATTATATAGCTGTGCTCCTTCAAATGTTAGCATTTTTTTGCCATAGTTAGTCCGGGTTTTTGGTAAAACTAATAAGCTTGCTCGTCGTGAGCTTCGTTGAGTAACTTGTCTATAGTGGGTAAGTGTGATATTTGTGTGAATGTTTTTGTTTAGTATTTTTTTGATAAATATACATGTGTTATAAATATATAGTTCGTTTATATTCATTATTTTTGTGTCTCCGTATATTTTAGTCGTTGGAGTTCGGTACGGGTAGTTGAAGAGCATTTTTATTAATTTATTTTGGGAAACCTGTAGTTGTAATAGTTTTGTTTTAGCAGCGCTACCCCATATCTCGACTAGGTATAGTAGGTGTGGCTTCACTAGGGAATTATAGATCGTATATCGCAATGCTCGTGGAATGCATCGAACTATGTTGTGCAGAGCTCCGACTAGTATCGAGAGTTTGTTTTTTACATAATCGATGTGAGCATTCCACGTAAGGGAACTGTCTATTCTAAGCCCGAGATATTTTTCGCAAGTTTTAGGCTGTAATGGTAAATAATGCTCGAATTTCTACAGCATCAGTCGGTTTGCAGTCACGGGGTCTGTCATACGATGGGGCCTTTTTTAATATATATTCATTGGTGTGTATGACAATTTTTTCAATAATATCCTCAGTAATGAATAAATTCCACGCATCCACAAACGTTGTCACCCCCACGCCATTTCTCCGAGTACCTGAATTTTCTGTAAGAACATTTTGAACTTGGCGCCTCACTCTGTTATTATTAGATTTTTGCCACTTTGTTACCTTATCACGCCCCGTAAAATATGTGCTTATATCTGAAAGAGGCACGTCTTCTTCATCTGAATCTGAGCTGCTTGATTCTCCAACAGATTGAGTTTCCTCTGGAACTAGAAGGTGGTCGGAAGCTTCTGAACCTTGGTCACTGAGCTCCGATTCACTCTCATCATCTTCTCGTTGTATTTGCGCAAGTATTGCACTATTATTTAGTGGCCTACGAGCCATTTTATATAAAAAAACACTATTACAAACTTAATTCCAAAAAATAATATCTCGCGTTGTGCGTCGCGCGTAACTTTTTCGACGACAGGCGCGTGGCGTGCTTTCGACGCCTGCGCCGCGACTAAAGCAAATGCGATCTATGCGCTCCAGGGGGTGCGGGGAAGGGAAGTTAAATGTTTATTTCGTGCACAATTAAACAATGACAGGCTACTAGGAATAGGATACACATGCGATAAGAAATAACGTTATTATGAACGAAAATGTGTCGAGTGCGGTCGAATCGACGCCGCGCGACCGCTTGAAGGTTAAGGAGTAAACTCCAAAAATACGTGTGGCACTCGCCCACTCGGGGACTGCCGCGGTAAAGCTATTGCATAGTATTTTTTATCAACTTATGCAATAAATAAAAACAATCTAAATAAAATATTTAAAAAGTACTTCCAATGAAAAGAAGTCGCAGAAAGAAAAACTTTTTTTTCAACTTAGACAATAAATAAAAAACTAAATATAATATTTAAAAAGTACTTCCAATGAAAAGAAGTCGCAAAAAGAAAAACAAGACCTTGGGTTTGATCCAGCGTAATGTCGATTGACTATCCGATTCTCTACCAAACACGCTATTAGAACATTAGAAACGGGATTGAAATAACTGACCGTATTGTGTAAACGACGTCTTGGTGCACATGCACTAAAAACGTAACGAGGTCATTCAATAGTAGATTTTACACCTCACATTTTTCTCATACCGGGCGCCTTATATATGAAAATCGATTCTTAAGGAGTAAACTCCAAAAATAAATAAAAAAAGTTCAGCGGTATTTTTGAAAACATAACTGTTTGTTATGTTTTCTACAAATGTAACAAAGAGTCAGACAGATAGAGAAACTGATCTTTTTCACATTTGTAATATTATTATATTCATTTTTAAAACAAATATTATATATTAGTGCTAATAGTCTTATAATTAATATGACTGAACTGAGAGACAACTAACTGACGTTTAGATTGACAGAACCCTAAAAATATCTAGGAATCCTTACATACATAAAATTCAATAAACCTAGTTAGTTACCTTGTGATATTTTAGCAAACATGCCAGCAGCTACTGTGTGGCTCAGCACTTGAACGGCTAGTTTTACCCTCATCTTTTGTTTGGTGTTGGGATTCAGATGTTCTTGTCTGAGAGAGGGTGCAAACACAAAGTTTGGATTTGAGTTGTCCAGTTCATAAAATTTGACAATGTGACTCCATTTGGCTTCACCAGAAACATTATTATGACCAGTTTAATTACATTGTGACATTGAGTAGGTTTTATTCTGAGAGAGCTCAGACCTGCCAATTATCTATCAAATTAATGTAATGATTACCTGTTCCCTGGTTTCCATCAGCCGATGTTATATTTGTTGAGCATTGTATGTCATACTTTAAGAATAAGTTTCTGAAGCACTTAATTAAATGAGGTGTATCAAAAAGTGCAACGATTTTTTTATTATTTATTTTAAAATGTGGACAGCCAGCCGTTGCACCTAAAATGGTTAAAGCCCTTCTGTTGACACCATCCATGTCACACACACAAGCCGCTATATTAATGCCATGTTGATAACATTGTTCAAGCACCTGAAAAAGAAACATTTGAACTTCATATCATTGCTATATTAAGTTTATTAGTTTATAGCTACTGCACCGCCATAGAGACAGTAAATTATTAACATTACACATTCATATGGTGAGTATAAATTAAACTTACTTCTTTTATTAGGACTGCTAATCGATCTGCAGTGACTGTAGAGCCTGATAAATAATAAGCCATGGGTTGCTTTATTTTTTTTCTGATGCTAGCTACCATGAATAAGGGCATAAGAGACTAGCTGCGCTGTTCTACCCTGCACACCATGGTCTTGGAAGCCCTCAATGCTATCTTCTTTTACATTATACTGTAAATGTTTTTTTAGAGCTATTTCATCAAACATTTTATGTGTATTCATTATTAACAGCTTCTTGGGCTGAAGAAAACTTTCCAACAATTTCAAACAGCTGTTTGTTGATGCCAACATTAAATTTGCATTTTTGTAATAGCACTTTTAAAGTTGTTGGAGCTGGAAGGCAAAACATTCGCCTTAGTAGCAGTCTTAATGCAGTTATTTTATCTTCTGCAGTCCATCTACGCCCCTTAGCACTTTTCTTAAAATTTCTAATTTGAGCTTGCAATAATAAAGCAAAATTTGGACTTATTTTATTTGCGAGTTTTGTCACAGCATCACTGGTGCTTAATTTTTGAAGATATTTCTTGGTTTTCATGTGCTTCAACTGTTTTTTCAAGAGGCAAACTTTTCGCAAATATTTTGTGCATTTCATAAATTTTTTATCTTCAACTGGAATTTTACTAATTCCAAAGGGTCCTGGGAGATTAGCTGGTAAGGAGTAATCTCTATTGGATATATCCACAAGAGGCTGTGATGGACCAGCTACAGGTTGTTAAAAACATTAAGTATAAAATATAACAATGTAATTCCACCATAATTGTTTTAGATTATTGGCAACACTGTGTACCGATCTGACAACTCTCTTACCAAAAACCTATTAATGTGTGGTTCGTTTGTTCATCTAAAATAAAATACATTTCGCTAATTAAAACTATATTATTTTATTACGACAGGTTATGGGCCCAGGCACATAGCTGTATAAAATAATACAGGAAGTAAAACTCTCGTGAGTATAACATTCACGAACCGGCGCGGCTTGAAGAAAGTGAGGTTAAGTTTGCACGGCCACGTGAAGTTAGTTAAAAATACTTGTTCGACGAGCGTCGCAAGGAAGGATAGCGAAATGGAAGTAAATCTAAATTCTAATAATGGCTTGATGAGGCTAGAAGGAGCTAACAATTGGAACATCTGGAAATATCAAACGACAGTTTTGCTACGAGGGCAAGGCTGGCTAGATGTTGTCGAAGGAAGAGCTTTAAAACCTGAAGATCCCACTGAGAGAACCGCTTGGGAAAATAAAGACGCGAAGGCGCAGACACTACTGGTCACTAGGATGAAAGAAAATGTAATGTTACACATTATTACATGTACTACTTCAGCTGAAATATGGAGGAAGCTGCAAAGCGTTTACGAGCAGAAAACAGAAACAAATATTCATATAATCCAGCAGCGCTTCTTTCAATACAAATTTGAAATAGGCACTGAAATGTCTATATTTTTATCTAAGATCCAGGAATTACAAAACCAACTCAAACAATTAGGAGAAAGTGTTTCTGACAAGTTTGTGATAACTAAAGTGTTAATGTCACTACCGGATGAGTATAAACATTTTATTTCTGCTTGGGAGTCAGCCCCAGATGATAAACAAACAATGGACAATTTAGTTGCAAGGTTACTGATAGAAGAAGAAAGAGTGAAAGAAAAAGGTGAACAACCTTCACCTTCAGGTTCATCTGCATTCGTTGTTAAGGACCGAAAGAACATAAAGTGCTTCAAATGTAATAAAATGGGACATTTTCTTAGTGAGTGTAAAAGTAAAAATAACTATAAAAGCGAAGGACCGAATAACAAGTGTTTTTATTGTGGAAAGGGTGGACATAACAAATCACAGTGCTGGCATAGGAAAAACAAAGAACATAAGAAAAATAACGCATTTGTTGTGTCAAACTCGTTAACAGAATATTGTCAATCGCAATGGTTAGTAGATACGGGGGCAAGTGAACATATGTGTCGTGATCGTGGACTTTTTGCATCATTTACGGACACAGAACACGAGTCCGTTATTATCGGTAATGGTGCAGCGATTAGTGTTCTAGGCTATGGACAGATGGCGGTAGAGGTGTTTGACGGGACTGATTGGGTTAACACAACCATAAACAAAGTTCTTTTCGTCCCGGAGTTGAAGACAAACTTATTCTCTGTGAACTGTGCGTCAGATAAAGGATATGTCATGGTGACAGATGACAACTCCTGTCAATTTTACAAAAACAATAAAGTCTGTGCTATTGCAAAACGTGTTGGATGCTCATATTACTTGGAATTGCGCAATAAAAACAAAGTGGCTAATGTGGCCAAGAAAGTTAAAACTACTTTGCAAGAGTGGCACGAAAGATTAGCGCATCAGAACTATGAACATGTAAGAAAAGTACTGTCGAAAAATAACATTGACGTGAAGCAAACCTCAGTTACAAAATGTGAAAGTTGTTTACAAGGAAAAATACACCGGCTGCCATTTGGGAATAGTGAAACAGTTACTACTAAAACGTGTGAACTAATTCATGCTGATACGTGCGGTCCAATGGAGGTTGCGTCGGTTGGTGGATCAAGGTATTACGTTTTATTGAAGGACGACTTCTCCAATTATAGATCTGTGTATTTTGTGAGGGAAAAGTCAGAGATAAAGAATTGTATCGAAGATTTTATCAACAAGGCAGAAAATATGACTGGAAATAAAATAAAAATGTTCAGAACCGATAATGGTCTCGAGTTTGTAAACAAAGAAGTCCAGAAAATGTTTAGTAAGCATGGCATACTGCATCAAAAAAGTGTCCCCTATACTCCCGAACAAAATGGGAAAGCAGAACGGGAGAATCGGACCTTAGTTGAGGCTGCTAGAACAATGCTGAATGCAGGCAAGGATCTACCAAAATCACTGTGGGCCGAGGCTATAAACACGGCAGCATTTGTTTTAAATAGGACTGGAAGAAGTAAGGATGGTGAAAAATCGCCATATGAGGTGTGGTCTGGAAAGGATTTCGACATTCATCAATTAAAACCCTTTGGGACACCAGTGTTTACACACATTCCAAAGGAAAAGAGGAAGAAATGGGACAGCAAAGGAGAAAAAGGAGTAATGGTAGGATATGGAGAAACAGTCAAAGGATATAGAATATACTTCTCTCATAGGAATGATGTACAAATAAAGCGCGACATAGCTTTCTTAGAAGAGGAACAAAACTATAATGAAGTCGAAATAAAATTGAACATAGAAGAAAGTGATGATAGGACTAGTAAAGAGCATAATATACCTGAAACTACATCATCGAATCTCAACGAAACAATAACAACGGCTAGTATGACAGAAGAGTCTGGATCTGAATATGATCCTGATGAAGATAGTAACAGCTCAATAGAGTCAATTGTCGACGTATGTAAAAGAGAACCCAACAAGCGAATAAGGAAAGCACCTGTTTATTATCAGTGTCAAAATGTGCATTCCGAACAATGTGAACCGGTTACTTATAAAGAAGCAATGAAGAGAAGTGACAGCAATAAATGGAAGGAAGCAATTAACAGAGAGATGCAAACACTAAAAGAAAATAATACTTGGGAAATATCTGATGTACCAGAAAATGAAAAGGTTATAAGTGCTAAGTGGGTATTTAAAATAAAAAGGGGGGGTCAAAATCTACCTCAATATAAGGCTAGATTAGTTGCAAGAGGGTTTGAACAAAATGATATTTTAGACTTAAATGAATGTTATGCTCCTGTTGCAAAATTGTCAACTGTTAGGCTCTTTATAATAATTGCAACAAAACTTAATCTGCCTATAATGCAAATGGATGTAACTGGGGCTTTCCTGTATGGGGATATCAATGAATGTGTTTATATAAGTTTACCAGAGGGAGCTTACTCAGGTAGCAATAACATTGTGAAATTAAATAAATCACTTTATGGCCTCAAAAATTCCCCAAAATGTTGGAATATAAAATTTACTAGTGTTATGCTTAAAGAAGGTTTTGTTAGATCCAATTGTGACTCTTGTCTCTACACAAAGTGTATTGATAGCGATCAGGTCTATTTACTATTGTATGTTGATGATGTTCTGATCTTTGGAATAAATAATGCTCTAGTTAAACGGTTAAAAACTGTACTAAGTCAGGAATTTAAAATGAAAGATTTAGGATTTGTAACTGATTACTTAGGTATAACTATAAAACAAAATTTAGACACAGGAATAACTGAACTAAGCCAAAGAAAGTATTTAGAACAAGTTCTTACAAAATTTGGTATGGAAAATTGTAAACCTATGTCGTCACCTTTAGATCAAAATATTAATTTAAAGCTTTTTCAAAACCACAACAGTGCAGTGGACAGAAACATTGTAAAATTATGTCAGCAAATAATAGGAAGCCTAATGTATGCTGTATCCGGCACTAGGCCTGACTTATGTTTTACTGTGTCTTTGCTGAGTAGATACCAAAAATGTGCAAATGATGTTTTGTTATGTGCTTTGAAAAGAGTATTGCGTTATGTCAAACATACTCTAGACTATAAGTTAGTTTATAAATGTACAAAAGATAATGTTTTGGAAGGGTACTGTGATGCAGACTGGGGAGGTAATCTCGACGATAGAAGATCAACTACAGGCTATTTGTTCAAATTTTCTGATTGTTTAATTTCCTGGTGTTCAAAGAAACAGGTGTCTGTTAGTCTGTCTTCTACGGAGTCGGAATATGTTGCCATTAGTACAGCAGCCAGTGAAGCCTGCTGGCTGGTTAATTTGTTAAAGGATTTTAATATAAATAATGTCTGTCCAGTACATATCTACTGTGATAATCAATCTGCTATATCAGTTGCCTGTACTGACACTATCAAAAGATTGAAACATGTTGATATTCGATATCACTTTATAAAAGAATTAATTAACAATAGAAGGTTGTGTCTAAAATACATCAAAACAAGTGATCAACCTGCAGATATGTTAACAAAATCTTTAAGTAGGGAATTGATAACTCGTTTCTTAGGAAAATGTGGTGTAGTTAATATACAGATGGTATAATTGTTAAATACATTTATTTTGTTTACTGTTTATTGTATTTAGGTGTTATACTTGAGGTGAAGTAAGATATGGATATGTTTCTTTTGTTCATTAGTTTAATTGGTGCAATTACATTGAGGGGGGGTGTTAAAAACATTAAGTATAAAATATAACAATGTAATTCCACCATAATTGTTTTAGATTATTGGCAACACTGTGTACCGATCTGACAACTCTCTTACCAAAAACCTATTAATGTGTGGTTCGTTTGTTCATCTAAAATAAAATACATTTCGCTAATTAAAACTATATTATTTTATTACGACACAGGTTCTCTAATATTATCTTGTAGAAATGGCATGGTTATATCCTGCAAAGAAACAAAATAAGAATAATTTATTATTAAACCTGTGTTACAACATTTTTCATAATCTAACATCATTTCAAATATCCGTTACAAGTTCTATGTAGACAAAATTAGAAAACAATGGTCCCCAAACTAGGTTGCGCATGTATCTTGGGGGCCGGATATATTATACAGGGTGTCCCGTAAATAATGGATCAAACGTAACGGGTAGCTTACCTGATTGCCAACAACTAATTTGAATGGTTTTAAAAAAACCGTTACGGTAACAGAGATATTATTTTTTTTTCGAATTTTTTAATTTTCTCTACCAGAGTTCAGTTTTTTTATGCTGTTGCTGCAAATTATAACATTTTTTATTTATAATTTTTGTTAAACATTTCTGAATAGCTTACTAATGTTATAAGATTTTTTTTTGTTTTCAAATCGTTTTATTTGCCTTAGAAAAAAATCTTGAATTGAAAAGATTTTTTTGTCACGATGAAAAGACCAAAATTAAAAAAAATCTCCTGTAAAAAAATTGTATGACACGAATGACCACCATTATTTCAAAAACTTGTCCATTTAATAAGGTTTGCAAATTGGTATAAAACTTACGTCTAGTCCTAGTCGTTACAAAGATATTGCTGTAAATGTGATGATAGCAGAAAATAAATTAAAATCAGTACTATCTAATTTTTCCCTCTTGTAATGCCTCGTGCTTGAATGCTTTTAATCTAAGCAGTTAGATAAGTGCCCAGCGTGATTCCAAGCCGATGACGTCATCTTTCCGGAATCAGGGATCGCTACCTGCGGCGTAGTCGCACCTACTCAGTGTGAAAGGGATAGATTACGCCGCTTTTGTATTTTGGTTAATCGGTATGTCGTTAAGCAGTTTTTTCTTTTCTTTGCCCTTCACGTGTACAGGGCTTCATTGTTTTTTGAATTTATTAGTTTAGTTGTGACTAGTCACTCTTCGAGTTGATACGTACGTCAGACAACTTTCGCTTCCGCTTGGTGTTTTCTTCTGTGAAATTGGACTTGTGCTGTGTATTTGGATTTTGCTTTGCCTATCGATTTGGAACTATTAGTGTATTGGACAAACGACTTGGCGATCCCACGGACTTCGAAAACATTGTTTGTGTGTGGTTGTACGTGTGTGCAGTAGCGCTGAAACCTTACTCAGTGTAATGCCTCGTTACGAGTACACGCCACGGCAGTACGCCGAAATGCATTTTATCTACGGAGAAGCAAGAGGCAATGCCAGGGCGGCCGCAAGATTGTACCGTGAAAGATACCCGAACCTGGTTCGTTACCCCGATTATCGCGTATTCATTAGAGTGCATAACGCGCTTCTTGAGGGAAGAATTCTTGGCACCGGAGTTGGTGGTGCCAGTGAAGGACGACCGCGACAAGTCAATGACGAAAGCATTCTTCGAGAAATCGAGGAAGATCCGTCGGTCTCAGTTCGCGTCATAGCGCGACGCATCGGTATCCCAAGATCAACGGTGCATCGAGTGCTGCAGAGGTACCGGTTTCACCCATATCACGTGCAACGTGTTCAAACGCTGACCTCACGTGATTATCAGCAAAGAGTTGAATTTTGTCAAAGGATGCTTAGAATGATTCGGGCGGACCCACAGTTTTTCAACAAAATTTTATGGAGTGACGAGTCTTCATGCCGCCGAGATGGATATTTGAATTTGCATAATTTGCACCGTTGGCAGCTGGTGAAACCACATTTGATGCGAGAGGACAGAAGCCAACATCAATTTAAAATAAATTTATGGGCGGGAATAATTAATGGGCAAATAATAGGGCCCTTTGAACTACCAGAAACATTTTTTAAGAAATGAGTTGCCAACGTTATTAGAAAATATCCCAGAAGACGTACGGCAGGTAATGTGGTTGCAAAATGATGGGTGCCCCGCTCACTATGCAACAGCAGTAAGGGCGCACCTTGATAAAAGTTATCCGGAAAGATGGATCGGGCGATTAGGACCAATTTTGTGGCCTCCGCGATCTCCGGATTTAAATCCCCTAGATTTTTTTTACTGGGAATGTTTAAAAGACAAGGTCTACAAACAACCGATAACGACAGAAGAAGAGTTACGTCAGAGTATCCAATCTGCTGTATCAGAAATAAATCAAAGCCATTTTGTCCGACGGATAAGAGCTTCCTTTATTAGGAGATGTAGACTTTGCATTCTCGTAGGGGGAAGGCAGTTCGAACATTTATTGTAAAAACAAAATAAATGATTTATTTGAACTTATTGTTTTTTTTTTTCTAGTAACTCCTTTAATAAGCTGAGATGCCTAATTAATTTAATGAACATTGCCTTTTATTTGAAATGCTACACATTTTGAAGATAAAAGTTTAATTGTGCACACTTTTTATTGTTTTTTTTTTATTTTGATGATTTAGCACCTCTCTCAGGTTCATAGCAATATCTTTGTAACGACTAGGACTAGACGTACGTTTTATACCAATTTGCAAACCTTATTAAATGGACAAGTTTTTGAAATAATGGTGGTCATTCGTGTCATACAATTTTTTTACAGGAGATTTTTTTTTAATTTTGGTCTTTTCATCGTGACAAAAAAATCTTTTCAATTCAAGATTTTTTTCTAAGGCAAATAAAACGATTTGAAAACAAAAAAAAATCTTATAACATTAGTAAGCTATTCAGAAATGTTTAACAAAAATTATAAATAAAAATGTTATAATTTGCAGCAACAGCATAAAAAAAACTGAACTCTGGTAGAGAAAATTAAAAAATTCGAAAAAAAAATAATATCTCTGTTACCGTAACGGTTTTTTTAAAACCATTCAAATTAGTTGTTGGCAATCAGGTAAGCTACCTACCCGTTACGTTTGATCCATTATTTACGGGACACCCTGTATATGATAGCCGGCCTTGTATGTTTAGTAATACATTATAAAATTATAATGTATTACTAAACAATTTTATAGTTTTAACTTAACGGATGGTGTTAAGTTAAAACTATAAAATTGTTTAGTAATATAATAAATCCTGCTCTCATTTCAATTTATTTGGGGTTGGTATACATGTCTATCACCTTTCAGCTGTTAACTCAGTGTTCACTTCTACCTAGCTATCTCAACTTTGACACAACCCATCACAATTATAGGTATATTATCAATGTCATTTTATCTATATTTCAGTGTTATATTCCTATCTCATGAATGCCACACATTATTGAAGCAAATCTGTTTAACACTGAACATGTCTGGGATGGGGACTTAGAAAAAGTGGAATTAAAAAGTGTGGTGATGCACTGTACCTATTATATATACAGGTACTAACACAACAACTACAACACTAACACACGGCCATCTGATCCCAAGCTAAGCAGAGCTTGTGTAACCAGCCAACTGATATACATACTTATATAATTTATAAATAAATACATACATATTTTAGATGACCCTAATTGGCTCTGCTTTGCAAATTGTATTGTTACAAAAGAGTAGAAGTGAGACAGGCAGCATCCAGTACGAGTATATGATACACTGTGAAAGAGAAGTTCCTCTTCTTTTAATGTGGTTGTGGTGGTATTTAGCTTACCTTCACATCTGGTGAAGCAAAACGTTTCAATTTCTTGGATGGGAAGTCCACAAATGCTGTTTCATTAAAATGTCGATGACATAGCATTCTGTGTTCAGTGTGCAGTTTCAACTGAAACTCCTTGTTTGACCATGATTTGTCCGGACAACAATATTTTGCCCACAATTCGCAACTGAAATAAAAAGAAGAATAAGTAAAATAAGTACCTGTGCAAAAATTATGATATTACGGATCACCAATCCAAGCACAAAGCTGATCTTTAACAAAACTAAACGGTAAAGACGGTCTATGGTGGAATAAGCGTGTATCTTTTTAACCAGTATTAATGATGACTTACCGGAGAATATTTGTGGAACCGGGTTTGGGAAATCTATATAGTGTGGTTTCGGGGTCATCGACAGGCGAAGAACCACACTTAAAACATTTCCTTTTATTCTCCTTCATGTTTGAAAACACAAACTATAGTCACTATCTATTCTCGTACACAACACTCAGGTTTTACGGCACACAACAGACGGAGGAACCTAGGCTCTACTCAACGTCGGTAATGGCGAGGATAAAACTTAGCGTTGCAATAAAAAGAGATGATGACAAGAGAATTTACAAGAAATAACATGCGCACGAGCCGGCAGACATTATTCTTGTGAAGTGGGGCTGCCAGTTACATGTAACAAAATCTTACCCACCTAATACGCTAAACGAGCGTATTTATATTTTGTTTGAATTACAAAGGAGATCGGACATTTTAGTATGGACTTTGGTCCAAGTGGCGTCGGATGATGAGAACTGCTTTATTTATTAGATAATTCAATATTATAACACTTACTATACCCGCAAATAAATCGACACATGGAGAGAAAAGTAATTGACACATAGGTATATCACCCATATCATTTAAAGGAGTTATTGTAATATATTTTTTTTACTATTTATATGCAGATTATTAGAAAAATACGATATATATTACAGGTATTCATTAAAGCACACATAACAACATAATATAACGCCTGTAAACCCCGAAAGCTTAAGCAGAGGTATACCTATTATAGTAATAATTATGTGTTTTATTAATAATAAAAGTTAAAATAAAAGAAACATGAACGATTAATATGTATTTATTATATTAAAATGTGGTTCAAAAATTCTGCAGGATGGCGTATTTGATCGTGGTAGCGAGCCCACCCTAAATACCATACTATGGTCATAATATGGGCACAAACCCCTAAAGTCCTCTTCCCCGTTATACAGCTACAATAATAATACCGTATGGAATCCAATCCTGCAGCTTCTTCTCCATACATTATGTATGTGTAATAGGTTCTTAACCTGACGTGGCGTGACTGTATCCGCCCTCGTAACAGTGTTAAGTTTGGTTCCGTAATATTATGTCGCTCTAATCCTGCGGGTGGTGCACCGTCACGATAAATATCTATACTGTATATACCACCACGGACGTGCTCACTATAGTAGCTACGCGCTAGCTTTAGTTGATAAGTTCCGAGGGCGAATATTATTAAATCTTCTTCTGACAACCGTGGGAACCCTCTCAATTCTGGAAGATCCCCCGAAATCGTTGTGAAAGCTGCACGCCGTCTGTTCATGTTACTGGCCGTTACATATTCTGCTAGATTATTAGGCATATTCATACGCTGGTTAATGATTTCAATAAACCGGTCAGCATATACGCTGTCATGCACTGGCATGTGGAAAGCATTCAACAACGCAGCAGCTATTCTAAAATTCGGGAATAGGTATTTCAGGGCAACGTTGAAATATTCTTGCCTTAGTAGTTTAAAGTCACGCTTGATGCGTCCGAAAACGATCTCCACAACCCAGCGGACCATGGTTACTTTTCTGGACTTATTAGCCTGCATGGTGGTTAGTTGAGTTTCTCCGGGATGTAAAGACTCAGGCGTATGAGTTATGTAGCCGAAACTTCTAAAATCTGGCAAGGCGTCCCTAAATCCTTTATCCAAAATAAAAATGTCACCGGGTCGAAAAAAGTAATGGAATACGTCTTGTTCATCGTGAATAACATCTTGCATTATATTTGCATCTGATTTGGTCGCTTTATATGGCCCGTAAATATCTATTATGTATCCATCCGAACATGTCAGTACCAGTGGTTTTATTAAATTCCTGTACTTATGAGGGCTATATGTATCCCTTTGAAATAAAAAATTCGCGCTTTTTTGGATATTTTGATAAGTACCATCAATAATGGTGATAGCAGGCATTTCGTTTTCGGGTTCATTTGGGTTGCCGAACAATGCAGCAGGTATTACTAAATTCCTGTTTACTGCATGTTGTCTGGTTAAATGGTCAAAACCCAAATATTGAGGCACAAAGTCTTCTAATAGACACTCTTGTGCCAAATGTACGAGCCTCTCAAAGTGTCTTCGGCTTATGCCATACAGAGTCGTTAGCCTGTCATCCGATTCTCCACTTCTGAGTTTTGATAGGTACATTCCTAATATTTTCTTTGGCTGGTTACTCCTTCTACTCAAAGATGGTGTTTCAGCTAGAATTACGTTGAATTCTTCGAGAGTCCGCCCGGTCCAGTAATGCAATTCGTCTGCTGACATATTTTCAACATGTTCAAAATCCATGTGTGTTGTATTTGTTATGACATTTTTTAAAATGGATATGATGTCCATTATATGTTCACTCGAAAAATCATGCGATATATTTGGGGCTTGAAATAACTCCTCCCAATTATTTGATTGCATATGTTCGTCACAAACTCTAGCACTTGGTGGCACATAATAGTTTGCGTTAATCAAAAAATCGGCCTTTACTCTCTCAGTTATCCGGCGTCGCGATATCATACGGCAGCCATAAAAAATACATGCATTTGCTGTATTAGGAGCACGAGATAACTCCGACAGATTTAATGACTGAAGTAAATCAGGTTGCTGTACTTCGTCCTGATCTATATTTCCAACTGCATCTTCTCGTGGTGTTGAAGGTCCTGGCAAAAGATCTTGCATAGCACCCTGACCCTGAGCTCTTTGACTCCTTAACCAGCATGGACGACAGACGTTTTCTCTGCCGTTGAATATAACCTAAAACAAAAAAAAAATACAAAAAAGTTGTAATGACTTTTCACGAGCAATACCTACTAGTAGGTACATTTTTTAGATTTTTTCCGTTACTATGTGAACTCCCAACATACCAAATAAGTAGGCATTATTACTAAACTAAACCGTTAACATTGTAAAAATCAATTGTTAACTTGCTCACGGATCTTTGTAAAGATAAGGACTTTTTTTATCAATAATAAATATGAATACTTGGATGTGAGAAATAACTCTTTCACTATAATAATACTTATTCTTATACTTATACCTAATAAATAGCTCTTCCATAATAACCAGCTCTTTAAATAACTCTTTCACGGTAACTATAGAAAATGCTAACCAGTTTGGTATTATCTATTGCACCAACAATCAACAGCAATATTGCTTAAAAGGTACATACCTGTCGCGGTGCAATTGATGCGAGTATATGGGCTGAGATGGCTGGGTTTGACTCGAACAGATTTCGGGTAACATTTTGCCTTTCTCTTCGTAACACTGAACGATTACACACTAAACATACAATGCCAGCACTAGGCAACATCTTGAAAGTCCAATCCAAAAGCAATATCACAAGGCCGTTTCAACGTGCCAAAGTAATCGAGTAAGTAAATCAAAATATGTCCAAAAAGAAAGCCGGTGAGAACAAAATAAAGAAACCAAACGATGTCCTTGCTGAATAATAGCGAATGAATCACTGACCAGTGAACAATACGCGCGGCGCAGGAGCATCACCCCCCGCCACCCCGAGGGGTAGCGGGGGCAAGGTGGCGGGGGGTAAGTGCGAGTACTAGGCAAATAAGTTTTGGCCGAACAAAAGGTAGCTCTTTCAATTGTTCGTCTATAATAGGTACCAGTTTTCTGGACTGTATAACTTTTTTCTCCGTAGGCCGATTTTATGGTGTCCATAGTAAAAAAATATCCTACATTCTCGAACTATTATATGGACTAGGTTTCATCAGCCGACACCATTTGGACCACTTCCGCCCGTTCTCCTTTGTATTTATTCAATTTCAGTAATACTAACCTTTATCAGACCAGGCGAAATATTATAATTCAGCTAATTTGTTGATTAATAATTTGAACTAAAATGTTACTAAAACTACCAAATGGTAGCTTTTGAACACTTCAGCACATTTTTTGTTTTTATATGTTGCCATCCTTGAAAACGTCATTATTAGAGACCAAATTTTTTAGGTCTCGCATAATGAAAGAGAACTTGGCAACACAGTTCTAGCCCCCGTAGGCATTCCACGGTTTACCCAATGAGACGACCCCGCCTGGGCGCAATTGACATAGAAACTGGTCAGGCGCAACTGACATAGAAACTGGAAAAAGTTTGGGACGGTGTTTGTTGGATAGCACGTGTGTTTAGAGTTTTTGCTGTTTTTAAGTGTTTTTTGTAATTCTATAAACCTAGTGACTTGTCATAACATAATTGTGTTGTCCTTGTGTTCGTAACCAGGTTTGTATTGTTTTAGTTTAAGCCGTTTTACACAACATGGATAACAATAAACCCCCTGATAAGGTCCCTCCTGACATTCAATGTTCAGCTTCTATCGACCATCAGTACTCACTGAACCCACTATCGCAACTAGCGGATGTTTTGGACGCCTCAGCGATGGATGTATCGACTCCTCAATCCCAGCCAAACCCTCGAAAACGTCCTGTGAACGAAGAGATTTTGCCTCCCTCTTTGCCAAGCAAACAGCAAAAGAACCTAATTGGACGTGCTAAGTACTCTGTCATGGATAAAGCCCCTTATGTTGTCCACGTTTCGCGTATTGAGACACAACCAAATACTGGCACCACCCTTCATCCCGTTAATTTTGGTAAATTCCTCATGAACAACAACATCGCGAACATTGTTCGTGGTGGTGTTAACAGAGTCGGCAGAAACCGGGTCTCGGTGGAGTTTGCTTCCCCTCAGGATGCTAACTCTTTCCTGATAAACAGTTGCTTATCTAAATATTGTTATACAGCATCAATCCCTTCATTCAACATCACAAGGATGGGTGTTGTCACAGGTGTTCCCTCAGAACTCACTGAAGATGAAGCCATGTCGTATTTGACTGTGCCCTCAGGTTGTGGACAAATACTAAAAGTAAGACGCATCAATCGTAAAACACAAAGAGACGGGGTCAATGAATGGAAACCCACAGAAACATGTGTCCTGACCTTTGATGGGCAGGTGCTGCCAACCAGGATTTACTGTTGCTATACATCCCTTCCCGTTAAACAGTACATATACCCTACAATACAATGCCGAAAATGTTGTAGATTTGGACATGTAGCAAATCTGTGCAGGTCTAAACCACGCTGTAACAAGTGTGGCCACGATCACCCTGGTGACGGTTGTAACATTACAGAGGCTGAGGCGTTCTGTGCGCTTTGTTCAGGGAACCACTTTGCCAATAGCCAGTCATGTCCTGAGTATGGCAGGCAGAAGGCGATTAAGACGGTAATGGCTGAAAAAATCATCCCCTATGCAGAGGCATGTAAAATTATCCCTCTAGTTTCCCGCAACTATGCCAACATAGTTAAATCCTCTCCAACATCCCAGTCATATCGCAAAACTGTGACCCTAAAACCCAGAACCCATGCCCCACTTTCCCCATCATATGACAAAGTTGCTCATCAGCATATAGTTAGTTCTCCACAACCCTCACAGCCTAATGGCTGTGCTTATAACAACAATATTGTATCAAACAATGTCAGTTCAATTATTGAACTTCTGGTAAAACTCCTTCCTACTCTTATTTCTTCTACCTCTTCCAGCTCACAATTACCGTCCAACGTTGCCGACCAACTTATAACTTTACTTTTATCTATTAAAAATGGCGTCCCGCCTAGTATTCCTACAGTGGAACGTGAGGAGCGTGTGGCATAAAAAGCACGACCTCATATTCCTTTTAAATAAACACAAGCCTTTGGTTTGTTCTATAGCTGAGACTTGGCTCACCCCAAGTCTTAGCTTCCGCATGCCACACTTCAACATTCTCAGATGTGACAGATCTGATGGATATGGAGGTTCGGCTCTCCTAGTCAATGATCGGGTCCCACTTCTACCCCTTCCTTTGCCTTCACTCACAGGAGAAATGAGTATTGTGGCGGGAAGGGTGGAAGGTATTACAGTGTTTTCAATATACATTGCTCACCCTCGGCATGAATTTCTGGACATCTTAAAAACCACTTTCTCTAATACTCAAGGACCAATTATGGTCATGGGTGATTTTAACTGTCACCATTATAGATGGGGGTCCGAACGCTGTGATGCCTTTGGTGTGGCTTTGGTTGAGATTTTGGATGATCTGGATCTCTGTATCCTCAATAATGGTTGCCAAACTCGCAGATCTCTTCCTGGACAACAAAAGAGTTGTGTTGACCTAACATTTTGTTCAGTTGAGTTGGCGGCTTCGGCCCATTGGGATTGTACGTCCTTGTCGCATGGTAGTGACCACTACCCTATAGTAATATCCTTGTTTAATAAGACCTATTTAGAGAAAAGTTCTCCTCCACTTCTGAAATATAACTTGTCTAAACAAGATTGGGCAAAGTTTGTATCATTACTGGAGGATAAAATTGAAGTTTTGCCAAATTTAAATTCAAGTTTGTTTGATTCTCCTGGTCACCACCATGCCAAGAGCTGCTATGAGGGTTTTGTTACAGCCGTCACCTCCAGTGCTGATTCCTGCTTTCCATTAAAAAACAGTGCCCGAAATAAAATTCCATCACCACCGTGGTGGGATCCAGAGTGCACTTCGGCAGTCAGGGACAGGAATGCGGCCGAGGTTTGTTACAATACAGATATGACCACTGAAAATCTGTTGGCATACTGTCAGATTAATGCCAGAACCAAACGTCATCTTCGCAAGAGGAAACGTGCGGGTTGGGTTAAATTCTGCACATCTTTGGCTCCCGCTACACCTGTGTCAGCAGTTTGGAAGAATATCAATAGGTTCAGACATGGGTGCTCTCCATCAGTTTCTTCCCCAATCACTAGGGAAACAGCTGAACTTTTTTTTGATAAAATTGCTCCACCATACGTTCCATGTTTTCCTGAATGTGTAAACATGACCATTCAAAATATATCAGAGGACCCTTTTGATGCGCCATTTACTTTGGAGGAACTGAGTGTGGTACTCAGTCATGTCCGGGACTCAGCCCCGGGTATTGATGGTGTGCCATATTCTTTTATTACCCATTCTGGTGACAAGGCTAAAACCTATTTTTTAAATATATTAAATTTTGCTTATATTCATGGTTGGGTCCCAGATCAATGGAAATTGCAAATAATTATCCCACTTTTGAAACCAGGCAAACATGCAGATGATCCGAATGGGCTTAGGCCAATTGCTCTGTCTTCAGTCCTAGCCAAATTACTGGAGCACCTAATTAAAAACCGTCTCGAGTGGATTGTTGAGTCGAGAGACTTACTGCCGAACTACCAATTTGGCTTTAGGAAAGGACTTGGTACTATGGACAGTGTTGGTACTTTAGTTGCGGACATACGCTTAGCGTTTTCAAAAAATGAGTCGGTTGTAGCTACCTTCCTGGACATTTCCTCTGCGTACGACAATGTACTTCTTCCAGTACTCAGGCAAAAATTGCAACAGCTGAGTTTACCGGTGAAGATGATACGATGTATATGTGAGTTACTGATGTCCCGCTCGCTGGTCCTGAGAGTCCAGGGAGAGGAATTCGATGAGAGGCAGATATGGAAGGGACTCCCACAAGGATCCCCCCTCAGTCCCATATTGTACAACCTGTACACGGCGGATATTGGGTCCTGCCTAAATAACAATTGTCAGATCCTACAATATGCCGATGACATTGCCCTGTACGTGACAGACTCCTCTATTGTCGATGCCGCGTCATCTTTGGGCCTCTCTCTGGATTCCTTGAATCAGTGGCTTTTAAGTCATGGCCTGTCGCTATCTGCGCCAAAGAGTTCGGCAGTAATCTTCTCTCGTAAAAGAACCACTCCTCATGTTACAATCGACATTTTAGGCCAAACTATTCCAATAGTTAATAAAGTAAAATTTTTAGGCGTCATTTTGGACACAAAATTATCCGGCAAACATCACATAAATTTCCTAATTAAAAAATGTGAAAGAACCATTTCAATTTTAAAAGTTCTTGCGGGCGTTTGGTGGGGTGCTCATCCCTACACCATGAAATTGGTTTACAATGCCTTAGTTCGTAGTGTTTTGGACTATGGAACCTATCTTCTGATCCCGTGCAACAAAGGTGCCTTAGTTGGACTGGATAAGATTCAGTCTAAATGCCTTCGAATCATCTTAGGTTGTATGAAATCCTCCCCCATTAACGCGTTGCAGGTTGAGTGTGCTGAACCCCCTCTGGCCCTTAGACGTCAATATCTGGCCTCCCGTTTTTTATCTAAGCTCATATGCAGAACATCACACCCCCTTATAGAAAAATTGTACGAATTAGATGCCATAAGTACAAATTCAAACTATTGGAAAAATAAAGAAATACCCCTAATTTTGAAATCTTTTCGTGAAATCCTAAATTTAGCATGCCCAATTAGTCAGTTTCCCAGATTGCCCCTTTTTAATTTTGCGTATAATGTTTTAAGTTATGTTCCTAAAATTGTCTTTAACATTGGTATATCCAAAAAATCCCCGTCAGCAAACTCAATGTTCAACGCGGTGGTGGGCGAGCGATGGAATGGTTTCCAATTATTTTTTACGGATGCTTCGAAATTGTCTGAACTTAACCACACTGGAGCGGCGGTCTATTACCAGAGCTCTAAAATAATTTTACAGTATAAGTGTCCTAAGGAGTCTTCTGTATTCACTGGTGAGTGTGTGGCTGTATTGGAAGCTTGTCTTTTCATACAGTCGCATCATAATATACACAAAGCCGTTATCTTCACAGACTCTCTTAGCTGCCTGCAAGCCTTAAAACAAAACCCTTTTAAAAGTAAATTGCACAGCTACCTGGTTTTAAAAATTAAAGACTCCCTATTATCTTGTGCTACCAATCAAAAAGAGGTTCAGCTAGTTTGGATACCTAGTCACTGCGGTATTAAGGGAAATGAGTGCGTTGATGCATCGGCTAAAGATGCTTGCTCATCATCAGTAGCTGATCTTTCCCACAATAGCCTTCAGGGGTATGACTTATTGAGTCTTCCACGAACTAACCTCCAGTCATCGTGGCAGGATCAATGGAATATCACTGGGGGGAAAAAAGGCAGGTTTTATCACGCAGTACAACCAACCATCAAACCAAAACCTTGGTTCTATGGCTACAAAAAAGTCTCCAAACCTGTGATATCCGTCATATGTCGTATTCGTCTAGGTTTCTGTAGTACTCCTGTTTTCTTGCAAAAAATCCGGGTTAGGGACTCCTCTCTTTGCGAGTGCGGGTTGGAAGAAGGTACTCTGGATCACATCTTCTTTGAATGCTCAAACAACATTCCTCCTTTAGATCTGTATAGACGTCTCCCTAAATTTAAAATCCCTCTTCCGACTAATTTCCCCTCCCTGCTTACATACTCCTCTCCCGAACTGTTTGTGGCGCTGATGACTTTCATCCGTCACAATAACATTAAATTATAAATCTGAATGTGTGGGTGTGGTATGCGTTTATTCTATGTTTTAACAATTTTAATATTTATTTATTTTTTTTGTTTGTTTCAGTCCCATACTAACCCGACAAGATCCACGTGGTGTCAAAGAATTTAATTTGCGATCTTGATTAAACTAACATTAGATTCATGTTTTTATTTTTTATCTTGCACACTTGTTTTTCCTATTCACTGGACATTGGCAGAATAGTCGACATCGGCTCTAATTGCCATTAAACAAAAATAGAATAGAATAGACATAGAAACTGGTCAGGCGCCGTACTAAACATACCTCGCCCGACACCCGCGCAATCCCCGCTTGATTCAAAATTCTAGGAAAAAAGGACGTTTCTGCGCACTTGCGCCTTTTTTATTAAGTATCATATTGTATTTTTTTATTCAACGTAAAGTATTAAGACGCATATGGCAAATGCGCCTATGCTAAAACAATTTTACGAAGTAAATAGGGCGCAAGTAGTCAGATGTGGTCTTTTTTTCTTAATGTGAAAGCAGTTTTTTTTAGCGGGTTAGGTTAGGTTATTAACTTCCTCTTAGAAATAGGGACAAATATGCGCCTTTTATATTACTGAACTCAAAAAAAAAACTATAAAGTATAATGACTGAATTATCTACATAAATGCGACTTTTTAATTAAGTTTCACATAAATTCGTCTTTTCATCTTCAATCGGGTGTAAAAAAATGTACAGAAGCGCCCTATTTTATTGTGCTAAAACCGCACTGAAGGAAGTTAGAAAAATATTAAAAATACAGGCAGATGCGCCTTTTTTTTCTGATTCCGGCAATGTATATAACTCAAATCTGGAAAAATGTTAGATGCGTCTTTTTTCCTATCGGGGGCAGATATTCCCTCATTAGTTGTTCAGAGGTATTATATTTGGTAGTCATTGAACTTAACTTCTTTTGTAGGCGGTCAAGTGTGGATTGCAAATATAATAACAAGTAGAATATAAAGTATTGTACCTGATATCGATGACAATGCAACAAATACCTTTAGCCGGTAACTGTCACTGATTCACATATAGATTTTAACATCAATTTGTACTTGTTATGTGAATCTAATACAAAAAGAACACATGAAAAAACTTTTTAGTTGATGAGCAATTGGAAATATGCTTTAAAAAGAAATAAATTTAATATATAAAATTAAAGGACATTTAAAAAACAGCTATTAGCTGCAGTGTTGCCACAGGAGGAAAAAATGTGCGTGCCATGGCTGTGCACAGCTTCGGCTGGTGGATGTAAACATGCAGTTGCCTTTTTGATGTAAGCTCATCGCCGCAGTGAAGAATCTCCATGCACATCAGCAGAGTGTTACTGGAAGAAACCTATTTTATCTACAGTAGGTACCACTCTCAAGGACATCACAGTTACCCAGCTGTGTAAAAAAGAAGTACTTCATAGACCAAGTTCATCAGTAGTTGGTTGAGGCAAATAAAAAGAAAATTAATACCTGTGAGTTGCTGAAATATTAGCATGACTTTTAACATACTCGTGTATGTGTGTAAATCAAGAAATTAAAATGGATGTAAACAAACTTATAGGGGCCATGAAGGAAAAAATTGATGTCCTACAGATGATTGAAACAGCAACAAGAAAACAGAATAAGAGTAGCTTGTGGTATGAAATTAGATATATGGTCGTATTACTGCTTTTAAAAAGCACATGAAGTGAGTGTTTCCCGTACACCAGACGGCTTATTAGTTGCTGCAATTATGGGTGCAAAAATACCTGACACTGCTGCCACGGAAAGGGGTAGGAATTTGGAGGAAACAGTAAGAAAACAATCAGTAAGCAATTAAAAACCAAAATTGATTTGTGTGGTTCGTATGTTTGCGAAAATTATCCCATGATTGCAGCTTCACCTGATGGTGTAGCTCAAGGCAGCTCAACCTTTTGAAGAGTCGGGCCAAACGGTGGATTCAGTTCTCAACTACGGGCCACTTACATTTCCTCTTTCAGTTACTCTCAGGACAAGCGCAATAAAAACTCAATTTTTAAGAAAATAACATTTATTTTTTTATTTATTTGGAGAAATCAGTGTCCCAGAACAGTATCATAAACTAAATTGAAACAAATTGAACTCTTGTTTAATCAATGTGATTTCTGCAATTGTTTATCTTTTACTAATTTACTTATGTTTGGCGACAAATCTGACGTTGACAGTAACAACAAGTCACAAATATGTTGTTCTGTTAATGATGTGCGGTATTTATTTTTTACATAATTAAGATCTGAAAAAACATTTTCACATACATATGTTGATCCAAAACTCCAATAATCCAAAACAGCAATAACTGACCTGGCGTTAAAAACTGTAACGCCAGGTCAGTTATTGCTGGGAATTCTCCTTTCGGTACTAATTTCCAGAAATCTGCAAAATCTTCTGAAGAGTTTTGAACTTTCGAAGACAACTTATTAGCAAAAATGTTTTTTAACGTACTATGATTTTGCAGTTCAACAAGTTCTAATTGAATATTTGCAGGATAAGTTACTATTTCAGTCAAACTTATTGTGAAAGGATTTATGAAAATTTGTAAATATTGTTTTTTACTTTCGAAATCTTGAAATCTCTCAAACGACTGTGATAAGCATTCAATTTTAGATTGGTATTCAGAGTAATTAATAGAGGCAATATTGAGCTCTTCTTTCAAACTTTTTAGTGTGGGGAAGAGATCAATATTTTCTGTGGCCAAATTAATTGAGAAGAGATTTAATTTTGCTTTGAATCCGCTTATCAAATTGAACATAGTCGGAAGTGAACAATCTTTACCCTGTAATTTGAGATTCAAAATATTGAGGTAATTCGTAATGTCAACAAGAAATGCAAGATTACTCAACCAGGATGTATTCTTCAGCAAATCAACTTCCAATGGTAAAGCCCCTTTCTGCTCTAAAAATTGCAACACCTGTTCTCGCAAGTTGAAGATATGTTTCAACATGCTGCCCCTTGAAAGCCATCGCACAGCACAGTACAGTTGTAACTCTCCATATTCTTTCATTTCGTCTTCAAATAATAGTCGGAATTGACGTCTGTTGAGAGAGCTTTTGCACGTATGTAATTTATGCAGCGAATTACAGGATCCATAATGTTATTCAACTCCAAATCCTTAGCACACAAGGCTTCCTGATGAATAATGCAATGATAAGAAAATAAATTTCGACCTAAGAAATTCTGTAATAAAGCCACACAACCATTGTTTTTACCAATCATTGCTGGTGCACCATCAGTGCACATAGATATCAATTTATCCCATGATAAACTCTTTTTTTCTATACAATGCTTAATTTTCAAAAATATGTATTTTCCTTGGGTTGTACTTTCTAGTAAATCTTGCAATACTTTCCAATTTTCGTCAACACACCGCACAAAAATAGCCAACTGAGATCTACTTGTTAAATCGCAAGTTTCATCTATCGCCAGTGAGAAGTATTTGCACTCAGCTACGATTTTCTGAATCTGCTCATTGATGTCAGCTGCCATTTCCTCCACCCGTCTCGTGACAGTGTGCCGTGAGAGTGAAATATTGTCCGCTTTAGCTTTGACTTGTTTATATTTATCACAATTTCGAACAAATATCGTCAAAGCCTCTTTAACAATCTCTCCATCGGAAAACGATTTCTTCTTTTTCGCTAAGAGCAAAGAAATCTCGTAAGATGTTTTGACCATGGATTCAAACTCGTCGTGCCTTTCAACGAAAATATTCTGTTGGTTAAATAGTTCCCGTTTCTTTTTCTTTAAAAATCTTCTTTGATAGCACTACCAACAGGATAATCTTTTTCATAATTATTATGATTTTGCTTATAATGCCTTTCTAAATTATATTTTTTTTGCAATAGCTACTGTAGTGAAACAAAGTAAACATGTAGGTTTACTCGCCTTGCTTTCAATAAAACAATATTTACTTTCCCATTCATCATGAAAAACACGATAGGCCTCCGTTGATTTCGAACTACTCGCTTTGCTGTGAGCCATGCTGAAACAAATCATATTTATTTATTTAACGTTTTCGTACACAAAAACGCAATGACATTGGCAAAAGAAGACACAACCATATTTGTATCGGTACGGTATATTTTCCTATTCAAATTGGTAGGTACCTATCTTCTATATATATTAGGTACCTATCCTTTACGAAAACATAAATTATGCACAATATTATCTTAATTTTGCACAACTAATCGTAACTAAATAAAAAAAACGCGGATTTAAGTTGTGCATGTAAGTTGGGTTATGCTAAAAATCAATACACAACTTATTTCCGTGAAAAATAGTTATATTTAGTCATAATTATGCACTTCATGAATCACTTACCTTTGACATCTACTGTAAATACGAAATTGATAAAAACATGAATTCAAAAACTTGACTTTCAAATCATCAGTCAGTTGAACTATAACACCAATACACGTACGCACTCAATTATTTCTCGAACTATAGTGAGTAAGTGAGACGAAAACGCAACGCGCGCGGGGTCAAAGACCGAATCACTGCCGCGTGTCAGTTAACTTTTGAATCGGTTTGTACCGTGCGCGGCGTGATTTTTGAATTTGGTGCGTATTATCAAAACATGCGCGGGCCACTTAATATTCTTTCCTTGGTGTAGCTAATGATGCCATTGTCGTAATAAAGTGCCCTGTAAAAGCAGTCTATGAATAAATGTTTAAAAATGGTGATATATCTGCAAAATGTAAAGCCCAGGTGCAAATACAAATGTATATGCTGGTGTAAAAAAGTGTTATTTTTGTATAGTTGTGTTGTATATTTATGCGTATACGCGACTCGCCTGTGTGTGTTGCCGCGCGTGAGAGAGCGTCATCTGTACCTACAGTAAATGAGTATGATTCAGACTCGCAGTTGTCAGGGACTTCAGCCCTTGCTTGATAGTATCTTTCTAGTGCCCTTTTCTTGCTTCCTGCATACCTTATCATTATAGTATAAGATCCCGTATAGAACGACCTTCACCGAGATGCTTATTTAATGAAACGTATTTTATATTTAATTTAATATGTCAATAAATATAATGCATATGGGTTGCCTAGCAAATTTCAGTCCAGAGTATGTTTAATTAATAATTAAAATAATATATTTTTTTAAACATTTCACCGGTATGATTATTAGATAAATTCTATACCAATCGAAGGTATGAAGCCCATAGAATATGCAAACGTTAGGTTGTCTTTTCTTTTCCGGTCACAACTATCGGGTTGCCAGGTATAAACAGGTAAATCTGTACTAGCATTTTGCAACGGTCTGTTTATTGAATGAAATTTAAATGAAATTAAAGATTATTTTATTCTGAACACGGTGGTATAGGGTTGCCTGCGAAAAATCAGTCCAGAATTGCGGTTGTCGAATTTTAAAAAGTAAAATATTGCTCCGAGTGAATGTGTGCGACTGAGAGGTCCCAACCAACCATCCCATGCGATAGAAGAGGACACAGCATAGCAGCTGTTTAAAGTCCGCACATTTAAAGAGATGATTCTGACTTACAAAATTATGAGTTTTGAATGTATCTTAAATGAGTGTCTGCCAATCAATTTTCTGCGAAATGAAGTTTATGCTACTTATCCGTTGTTATGCAAAATTAAATTATGACATAAAAAGTTCTGCTATAAAGGGTGGACCCAATTTTTTCGACATTTACCATTCCTTTAATGTAAATCCTAAGATTTACCAAGTGAATGATGGTAAAAGTTCGAATCCTAAACTTTTATGGACATTTACCATTCATAATCGGTAAATATTAGGTTTTACTCGAAAATCTTAAGATTTACCGTAGTTCGAGCTTTTACAGTAACATATACATCTTTAGTAAAAAAGAAGGTTATAGTGATACATATGTAATACTACCCTAATTAAAAATATAAGATTCAGAAGTTGAAGATCGTAGTTTTATGTCCGATAACTCGGATTCTGAATAATTAAAAAAAAAAAATTATTTTTAATGTTTTACAATAAATAGAAGTAATTTTTAATTGTTGTTTTTTTATTTTGTCTTCTTATAATAAAAATAAAATTTGCAAGATTACCCTGATTAAAAATATTGATTGAACAAAAAACACTTTTATGAATTTTGTTGTGTATGTTTTGAATTTTTTCCAATAGTTTCAATTGATTTCAATTTCTCTGTTTACATTTATAGATTTATAATTTGCATGTAGTAATTTTTTTCAATCAATATTTTTAATTAGGGTAGTATTACATACCTATGTATCACTATAACCTTCTTTTTTACTAAAGATATATATATTATATACTTTAGTGTCACATAAAAAATATACACATAAATAAATAATTGATTAAAAAGAAAGTAAATAACTATTTCTCTATTTAAATAATAAACTACTCCAAAATGATGCATAGTATATACGAGTCTATCGCTATCCTTTTCTTTACCAAGCCCAAATAGCATGCGCACTCTCTTTCTTTAAATAAAATAAATATCTTGGGACAACTCACACACGGCTATCTGATCCCAAGCTAAGCAGAGCTTGTGTTATGGTAACCAGACAACTGATATACATACTTATATAATTTATAAATACATACATATTATAGATAAATCACACCCAGACACAGAACAAACAATCATGCTCATCACACAAAGTTTGTCCTGGGTGGGAATCGAACCCACGACCTCCGGCTCAGCAGTCAGGGCCACTAACCACTAGACCAACAGACCCGTCAAATGTGCGGACTTTAAACAGCTGCTATGCTGTGTCCTCTTCTATCGCATGGGATGGTTGGTTGGGACCTCTCAGTCGCACACATTCACTCGGAGCAATATTTTACTTTTTAAAATTCGACAACCGCAATTCTGGACTGATTTTTCACAGGCAACCCTATACCACCGTGTTCAGAATAAAATAATCTTTAATTTCATTTAAATTTCATTCAATAAACAGACCGTTGCAAAATGCTAGTACAGATTTACCTGTTTATACCTGGCAACCCGATAGTTGTGACCGGAAAAGAAAAGACAACCTAACGTTTGCATATTCTATGGGCTTCATACTTTCGATTGGTATAGAATTTATCTAATAATCATACCGGTGAAATGTTTAAAAAAATATATTTTTTTAATTATTAATTAAACATACTCTGGACTGAAATTTGCTAGGCAACCCATATGCATTATATTTATTGACATATTAAATTAAATATAAAATACGTTTTATTAAATAAGCATCTCGGTGAAGGTCGTTCTATACGGGATCTTAGACTATTATGTTTTTTTTGTCTTTCTGTCCACTATGTCCCATACCTTGGTTGGCGGATTTATTCCCCATTCTTTAGCCACATGATTGGTTGTTATTTCTACTAGAGGCATGTAGTTAAGCATGCTGAATCTGTAATCTTTATTTGATTCCATTGTTGTTAATTCAAAAAGTAGATCTTCCTCTCTTGACCAATCTGATTCGTAAGAACTTGTTGTGCCTGATGTGGATTGATTTTCGTCTTGCCCTTCTTTGCTTGTGGATGGCTTCTCTATGCTTTGTGTCTCTGTACGACTTATTTTACTTGGGCCGGGTTTGTCAGACTCAAGTTCCTTATTCTCCTCTCTTTTCCTCTTCTTAGATACCAGTTCCTTGTTGCACATGAGAATACACAAGTGAATATGTAGCAGCAATAATTCTCTTTCTCGCCAACTCATTTTATGCCATTTCCTGTGTCTCTCTCCCATTTCTTTGACCACCCTAAAGTCGTATAAACCTCCTTCATTTATTACCTCGTTGAACAGTCAACCCTGCGTCTTCTAGGCGTTTTAAAAGTACTGTTAACCTGTTTATGTGCTCGTTAATATTACTCCCCGTTATTAAAATATCATCCAGGAATATTATCACCCCATCTAAGCCTGCAAGCACAGCTTCCATTGCCCGTTGAAAAATGGCAGGAGCACTCGCCAGACCAAAGACTAGCCTGGTATATTTAAAAAGGCCACGATGCGTGTTGATACATGTTAGGGTCTGTGAGTCTTCTGTCAATAAAAGTTGGTTGTACTCTCGGGAGAGGTCAAGTTTGGTGAACTGCTCACCACCGTGTAGTCTAGAAAATAACTCATTAATAGATGGTATAGGGTATTTTTCTACTATTAATTGCTTATTAATACTTACGGAGTAATCTGCACAGATTCTAACCCCCCCGTCTTTTTTAAATACCGGAACTATGGGAGAGGCACATTCTGAATATTCTACAGGTTCTAATATCCCTAGGTCTACAAGGCGATTCAGCTCCGCGTTGATTTTTTCCTTTAAGGCGAAAGCAACCGGTCTTGCTTTAAAAAATAACGGCTTTGTATCAGGATTTAACTTTAACAATACTTTGTTTTTGTTGAAACATTCTAATTTACTCGAAAATAATTTAGGAAATTGCGAAATAATCTCAGTGATTGCCTGATTCTGTGATTTGTCCATATAATTAACGGGCGCCACCGGGGCAAATTTTAAGTTAAACGCATGTAAAAAATCCCGGCCTAGGAGCGGCGGCCCGCCGCCGCGCACTACGTAGAACTTTAGGTGATGCGTGTTATCTACATACGTTACGGTCACTTGAATAAAACCTAAAGTTATCATTTTACCTCCTGTATAACTAAATAAATTGTTATCCGTGTCGGACAATGGCACTTCCTTGAAAAAAGATTGGTAGGTATGATCTGAAATGACGTTAACGGATGAACCACTGTCGATCTCAAACTCCAAAAATATACCATTTACATTTACGAACTCTGTCATTGGTCTACCCCTCACGCATTTATTATTATGCACGGGTGACTTACCATCGTCTCCGACATCCGCATCATCCTTCGTGACGTAATTTAGTTTCGAGTTAGCCGCACACATTCTATTTAAATGGCCCTTACGATTACACTTTTTGCACTTACAACTTTTAAACCTGCACTGATTGACCTTATGATTGGTGTACCCGCACACACTACACTTTTCGCTCTTGGAGATACTGAACACGGCGTCGGGGCCCGACGTTGATATCGAGGCCGTCGACGCCAGATCAGGCAGGAGTTGCGGGCCTCGATCCCAAAGCACCAGAGACAGTAGGAGGTAATGAGAAGGCCTTAGAAACCGACCAACTATATCAGAGATCCAAACGACGTGTTGTGCCTGTTAATTATAAGCCATTTTTCTAACTATGTGAGGAAGGGATGTTGTATATTACGTGACTCGCCTGTGTGTGTTGCCGCGCGTGCGAGAGCGTCATCTGTACCTACAGTAAATGAGTATGATTCAGACTCGCAGTTTGATTGCACGTTCCCCGCTCCCGTAGATACCTAACAAGTTGAAATTTCATTTAGTCACTTATGATGCTAACTATGTCAATATCTTAATAAAAAAGCTTTTTGATTTATGGAAATCAAATATTTATCCTATTTTATTAAGAAACACTAGTGTGTGACAATGTAATAGGAATGTATGTTGTGCAAATAGGAAAATAAAACCAATGTATATTGTAAGTCTTTTGTTTTATTTGGTATTCACTCATTATTTTAATACATTTATGCATTATCTAATAAGAGATAGAGTCCTGCGAGTTTATCATTGCACATGCAATAATAATAGCACGGTCAAGTACACGGATTATATTTAAATTAATTACAGAATGTTGCTTTAAGATATAAAATTCTCTGATCCGCCTTATTACACGTTCTATGTGAATCCGCAAACTAGCTATATTTTTTTTTGTCGCACTTGATCTTTGGACAACTTTTCACCAGTGCTGACACTGGGCGGCCTCAATAACTGCATACCCCTTTCATTGAGCATCTGTTCAAGGTATTTAAAGCCTCTGTCAGCTAGGACGACAGTGCCCTGTTGCAACTAAAAAGTTGCAATTTTCTACTACTGCCACATCACTGGTTCTACCCCCAAAGTGTAGGATATTAAATATTTTACAGTGTTGCCTTTTTTTTTTCGGGTGGGAAATCATTAAATGAGCGGAGCGGGGGGGCGCATGTACATGTATTGTACTGACTAAAACCCACCCATGTTCCTTCTATTGCCCTTTACGTTCCGGAGCCGCGGTATCTCTTTCGAACAACCCGCAACCCCGGCAGGAACAACCCGCAACCCCGGCAGGTACAGTATTGCCTTAGATGGTTTTTGGAATGTCTATCTCCAAGCAATCTATAATGCAGAAGACTTTATGATAATTGTGTCTGAATGAATTTTTTTTTTTTTTAAATTAATTGTTGGTCTATATTAATAATAAACGGTTTTAAAAAACTAGCTAATATTGGGATATTAGTAACAAATAATTTACTTGCATAAATGATAATGAAATACCAAAATTATCCTCTAGTTCTGAAAATATTATGTTTAATCTATTTTTTTTCAAGCAAAGCTAGATGTATTCTTTTTTGATATTAGTGTGCTTATGTAATAGATTAATCAAAAACTAACAATCTTTGTTAATTCCTATATACATTGAGGTTTCCTTTGTATCATCCGCATAGTATTTTTGAGGTACATCTCTTGTTTAATATTTTCATTAGTTTCTGAGACATTGCCATCAGAGTCTGTAACCCTTGATGAAGATGTAGCAACAGGTGATAATTGCCCACTTGTAACAGTACCCAAACTGGAAACATCACTATCTGAATTTTCATCTCTATGAAAGATATTTTTTTTCACTGCTTTAATATCACGAAACAAAAAAGGTCGAAGATGGCACCGTTGAATTTTGAAGGGGGAAGTAAATCGAGATGTAATAGGTACTTTCCACAGGGAGGTTGCAATGTCTTTTTTTAAATCTTGTTTGCAGTAACTTGCTCCTATAATGCACATGCTTTCACTGTTTCTTGAATAGATTTATCAACCATTATTGTAGGATCAGTTGTGGTTTTTCTGTCTTGAGTTTTTGGTGTTTCTGAAAAGGTAAATATTCAAGTTTATTACACTTACAATGGAAATAAATAGGTAGTTGCATGTATGTACTTTATTTACATATCTTACATTTTGATTTCCCACACTTCAAATTTTAATGTTACTTTTTAACCCACTATAAGTACCGATCTCTAATAAGCCTAAGGACAAAGCAAACATTAAAAAGTTGCCAAGTAATAAATGATCAATGAAATGTAATAGCACTATGAGTATTGGTTATTGAAGAAAAGTCTTGTTGTACCTAAGATTACCTAAGATATGTATGTTACATACCTTCATCAGGCTCAATAGCTTCCTGTGTAATATTGTCATCTTTATGCACTGTCTCTGTCATGTCCTGACTTTTAACGTGGCTTCCTTCTTCAAATTATTTAAGAAGCTCCACTCTTTTTCTTTTGACAATTACTGCACTCTGATAATCAGGATCGCCCAACCGACGCTCACGGTCCACTTGGCAATGTTTATTTGGCACCGCTAAATCCGTCAAAATAATCTTCGAACTAAAGCCCATTCTGTACTTCATGTAATTAATTGTATCTTTTACAAAGCTAAGTTTTGATCAAAGCTAAGTTAAACCAGTTTTTGCTATTAATTTGATCAAAACAACATATTCAAATCAGTTTTAGGTTATGTATATGTTCTATACTTACTTATTTGGTTTTGCAAAAATCAATTTTTACTTATTTCCTATTACTATTCGAATCTAACTGGCATACTTACATCAAAGTGATCTTCATACATGAAAACATTTGTATGAGATTTAATGCTGTTTGCATGTCTTCGAGCTTACTGTAACCACTTATAACGTCGAGCCATTACCTTACTTAGTATAACCGACAAAAACCCAATTTTACAGGAGAAGGTATTTTGTCAATATTTTTATAAATAATTGCGCTATTAAATTGAAATTTGACATATAATAATGATTTTTGAAACCTTATGTGTAAAGGTTAAAATTTTCAAAAAAACTGTAGGTTTTTAGGCTTTTTGGCGTTTACAATAACTTTGCTGTCTCAAACAAACGACTTCTAATGTTACCGGGCGTTTGAGACAACACTTGCGATAAAAAGTAACCTGGTTCAAGTTATAACGCAAGCGACAATAAAACATTTCAACTATTGATCTATTTTCATAAATGAACGGGAACTTAATAAATTAAACACAAATTAATTAAAATAGAATTGTTAAACTTTTTTAACATTAATTCTCATTAATTTAATCTTCAAAAGAACACTGAGATAAATCAAATTTAAACTAAAATAAAATCTTTAATTCTCCTGATCACTATCATCTGCATCAGTTTCAGGTAACACGTCAGGAACTGCTCCGTCATGCTTCATATTCACATACTCTTCGTGGTACCTCAATGGAATAATATTTTTATTACACAAATCCATAAGATCTTTGAACTTCGCAGCTGAAATGTTTAGTTCCGAATGGTATAAATGTGCTGGTCCATTAATTATAGTTGCAGTATTGCCTCTTGATCTAATAATCAGGTCCATATTCAACTCTTGTTTATTGCTTTCTTCGAAGAAATCGTATTGCAGTGTAATTACTGGATTGTTCTTTTTAAAATGTACCATTCTTAATGTTTTGAAAGCTATTTTAAATTTGGCTGGCAATAAAGCTTGCGAAAAAGACTTCCAGTCCATGAAATCAGTGTAATTTAAAACATGTACAAAATAACCTGTTGAATCAGATCTAGAATTGGTGGTATCATAGTAGAATAGGTGGATCATAGTTGAATAGGTGGATCATAGTTGGCCACTCAGAAGGAGCCCACACTGTTTTATTGCGGATAAAACTTTCAATTGTACTGTGAATAGAGTCAACAGGTTTTCGTGAGTAATATAGAGTAACGCTTTTACCATGTAGAGTATTGAGGACTTTTTGTAAGTCAAAGCTTTTACAAAGAGAGGTAGAATTAGAAGCTTTGCTAATATTTTGATCGTCTAAAAACAGTTTTTTGCATTTGTCTTTATCTAGAATATGATTTTTTATATTCTGTAGTTGGTTCAAAAACAGTTTTATTTTCTGGCGGTAAATTTTTGTACTTTTCACAAAAGATACACCGTCAAACGGGGTGAATAGGCGCAGAATTGAACTTTGGGTAAATTTATCACTAATTAAGAATGAAAATATTATAATGATTTTGGTATCAAAACTTGAGTCGCATCCTGAAGATTCTAAAGGGCTTTACACTTAATCATGTAAAGCACCCAGTTTTACATATTTCTTCAAATTATAGGTCGTCCCTATTTAAACACGAAATGGGGTTAATAGGGACGGTGATAGGCATTATAGGGAAAAACCGTCAGGGCTGTCACACTTTGGTAATATAGGTAAGTAGGTACTTAGATAGGAATTATGATTAAAAAGGGAATTAAGGTAAGTAGATATAGTGTAGATAAGTATAGTTTGGGTAAAAACTAGTATTTTATGAACATAATTATACTTTAAACCTAAGTATATTAAAATAATATTTTTATTATAATGGAATTGTCTGTTTTAAGATCGCGTTAGGAACATCACCGTGCGTAAAAACCGCACAAAATGGGGGAGTGGGACACATAGCAGGCTCAGAAAAAAAAATCTAATCTCTAATTAGTTCTCTCTTTATATTAAAATCAGAATATTAGTTTAACTAAAACAATCTTTTGTAATAAATTAATTATACAAATAAAAAAAGATTTAAAAAATCAACTACAAACAAAGGTTACACTCACTCAGTTAGCATATCTTTTGTAATTTTTATAAACTCAATCTCTAATCAATTCTCTCTTTATATTAAAAACAGTCTCTTGTAATAATTAAATTATGCAAATATTTTAAAATCAACAACAATAAAAATAAATCTTAAAATGTTAAACCACTCATTCACTCATTTAAGTGGGCGTACGCTGTACGTCATTTCATACAAATTTTCAAGTCCTTATTTTTCGATATGACTGAACTGATTTTACTGAAACTTCACACACATAAGCAGGATACATAGGTCTAAAAAGTTAGTTAAAGACATTTTTTGAATCTCTTAATACAAAAAGATAATTAGACATTATTGTTTGTATGGAAAAATTAAAATCTAATTTAACTGTACATAACACTATTTTTCGAAAATGTTTTCTACTAACGTTTAAGACCTATGTATCCTGCTTAAGGGTATGCAGGTTCATTAAATCAGTTCAGTCATTTCGAAAAATATGGACTTGAAAAATTGGATGGAATGATGTACAGCGTACGCCCTCTTAATGTATATAATTATAAAGTCTCATCCATGAGATCCTGAAATATTTCTGTTTCATTTCTATAAAACTTTGGCTTTTTACTAACAATACGATCAGTTAAACTTATCTTGTTCAATTTATCTATTTTGACCTTTGGTTTACTACCAGTTATAATTTCCTCTGATATTATTTTAATT